>OX457024.1:14887434-15059934 GCA_949752745.1 Protula sp. h YS-2021 | reverse complement strand
AATGTATTCTTGATCTCAAAAAGTAATTTTTGATGTCAATAAATATTTCGATGTATCAAAAAATATTTATTGATATCAAAAATGATTTAATGAAATCTAAAATTGATTTTTTGAGATCAAAGATTCCATTCTTGATAGCAAAAATGAAATATTTGAGAGCAAAATATCAATTTTTAGCTAAATAATTCATTTTCCTTTTATTGATATCAAGAATTCACTTCAGATATCATTATTTCAGAAGAAGACTTTTTAATTTGTATTTTGAAATCTGCAATTGATTTTTGATATCAAAATTTCAGTCTATTTTTTAAAGAAATAATTCGGAAGTACACATCTGTAAATTATAAATGACTGGTCCTTAATCATCTTTCTATACATAATCTTTCTTTTAAAATTTTTACTGTATAAAAAAAGAAGCAATTCTTGAGATAAAAAATTGTGTTATTATTATTGATCTCAATAATTAAAGTTTTCATTTTCAAAATCTAATTGACGATTCGTTAAATTTTATGTAAATTTGTGTCTGTCTTAAGATTTTTTAAGTTTGTAAATTTGATTTTTTGAAGTAGTATGAAAATGAGAGAATCACTGCAGGAAGTGAAGTCATACTGTCTGGACCGGAAGTGACGTCATTCTGTCTGGACCGGAAGTGAAGTCATGGATTGGAAGTGACGTTATAGGCGTAACCATGATGATAATGACGTCATCAGTCACGTGACCAATGAAAAGCCAATGAAATCAATGAAGACAATGAAACCCCGTCCACTTTCTGTCTATCATCTGTCAATCATCGTGACGTCATGAATCCCATGACCAATGAAAAGCCAATGAAATCAATGAAGACAATAAAGCCCCGCCCACTTTCTGTCTATCACCTGTCAATCATCGTGACGTCACACCCCTCATATCTATTTTTAGACTGGGGAAATTTTACAACATTTATTTTAAGTAACTTTTTAAAAAGTAACTTTTGTTATATTCAACCGATTTGAATGGAAATTTCACCGTTTGATTCAGTTTTATGTAACGTTTTGCCACAAAGTAGTCACAGGCTATTTGCGCATGTGGCTGTATGCATATTTATAACATGCCGCCATTTTAATTTTGTAAAAAAAGGAAAAATTAAGATAACTTCCGCTATAGTTGTTGGATTTGCATGAAAATTTCACCTTTTGATTCAGTTTTATGTACAGTTTTAACATTAAGTGATCACAGGCTATTTACAACGGTGGCTGTATGCATATTTGTAACATGCCGCCATTTTAATTTTGTAAAAAGTGAAAAACTGAGATAACTTCCGCTATAGTTGACGGATTTGCATGAAATTTTCACTGTTTGATTCAGTTTTATATCTAGTTTTAACATTAAGTGATAACAGGCTATTTACGCAGCTGGCTGTATGCATAATGTGACATGCCGCCATTTTAATTTTATAAAAAGTGAAAAAGTGGGATAACTTCCGCTATAGTTTGACATGTTTGACATGTTGTTCAACATGTTTAACAAGTTGTTGTTCAACACGTTGTAGTTCAAGCAATTGATGGAACAATAGCAGTCAGTTCAGAAAAAAAAACAAGACATATGTTGAATAGTTTTATTAATAGACTTAAATACACACAGCTTAAATCTATAACAATATTATAACATTTGTTGAATTACAAAGTCTTTATTGCTTGTTGAACAACTTGTTAAACAACATGTTGAACAACCTGTCAAACATGTTGAACATGCTTAACTTGTTCAACAACATGTTTAACATGTTGAACATGTTCAACTTGTTCAACAACATTTTGAACATGTTCAACTTGTTCAACAACATGTTGAACATGTTCAACATGAACAACAGCTAGTTGAACAATTGTTAAACAACTTGTTGAACAATAGTTTGATGTAATATGAAAATAATTCAAACACATGTTTGAATGGTGGGCGCGCGCCATTCCAACAACCACCTATGCAAACTACCTGTAAAATAAGACATCAAACTGAATCCAATGGTGAAATTTTCATTCAAATCGGTCAACCATAACGAAAGTTATTACACTTTTCCACTTTTTACAAAGTTAAAATGGCGGCATGTCAAATTATGCATACAGCCAGCTGCACAAATAGCCCACGACTATTTATAACAAAAATTGGATATAAAACTGAACCAAGCAGTGAAATTTTCATTCAAATCGACCAACTATAGCCAAAGTTATTTCACTTTGTCACTTTTTACAAAATTAAAATGGCGGCATGTCACATTATGCATACAGCTACCGATGTAAATAGCCTAAAACCACTTTGTAGCAAAACTTCACATAAAACTGAACCAAATAGTGAAATTTTCATTCAAATCCATCAACTATAGCGGAAGTTATCCCACTTTTTCACTTTTTATAAAATTAAAATGGCGGCATGTCACATTATGCATACAGCAACCTGCACAAATAGCCTATAACCACTAAATGTTCAAACGAGATATAAAACTGAATCAAACAGTGAAAATTTCATGCAAATCCGTCAACTATAGCGGAAGTTATCTCAATTTTTTACTTTTTACAAAATCAAAATGGCGGCATGTTACAAATATGCATACAGCCACCGTTGTAAATAGCCTGTGATTACTTAATGTTAAAATTGTACATAAAACTGAATCAATAAGTGAAATTTTCATGCAAATCCATCAACTATAGTGGAAGTTATCTCAATTTTTCACTTTTTACAAAATTAAAATGGCGGCATGTTATAAATATGCATACAGCCACATGCACAAATAGCCTGTGACTACTTTATAACAAAACGTTACATAAAACTGAATCAAACGGTGAAATTTCCATTCAAATCGGTTGAATATAACAAAAGTTAGCTACTTTTTAAAAAGTTACTAAAAATAAATGTTGTAAAATTTCTCCAGTCTAAAAATAGATATGAGGGGTGTGACGTCACGATGATTGACAGGTGATAGACAGAAAGTGGACGGGGCTTCATTGTCTTCATTTATTTCATTGGCTTTTCATTGGTCACGTGACTGATGACGTCATTATCATCATGGTTACGCCTATGACGTCACTTCCGGTCCATGACGTCACTTCCGGTCCAGACAAAATGACGTCACTTCCAGTCCAGACAGTATGACTTCACTTCCTGCAGTGATTCTCTCATTTTCATACTACTTTTTGATCTCAAAAATACGTTTTTGCCATCTAAAATTCAATTATTGATAGCAAAATATAAATTATTGAGATCTACATTGATTTCTTGGTATCTTTAATTATATTTTGATATAAAAAATAGGTATTAAATGTTAAAACGACATTAAATAGAAAATAGCATTCCATCCGATCAAGTTCAATTTTTTTATATTTATAAAAAATACACCAAGACCGTCTTCTAATAAAAGGCTTAATTAATTGAAACGATACATATATTATTATGGCTTTTTAGGCCTGATATCCCAAATAAAGTATTTGTATAATAATGTTTTCTGGATGATAAAAAAGTATCAGAAACTAACCACAAATTGATGTAAAGATTTGTGGTTAGATTGATGTAAAGATTGATGTCAATGGAACAAAAAAACTCAACATGCGATTTTATGCACCACTAAATCCTTCTAAACGTTCAGCCTTTTGTATTTTCTATGTTATGTGTGTCTGTAGAGGATGAAATCTCTCGCTGTGATTGCTTGTGTCTTCGCCTTCCTGGCCAGCGGTAAGACTGACAGCTCTTCATCGCTTTCTACAACAAAAAGTGTCTTCAAATGCCCATGCACTGCCACAAATGTTGTTGAGAGATTTGATGAAACAATGAGTGCAAACTGCCCTGTTTCCGAAATTTTGACACACCTCGCCCCCCTCCCCCTGCCCCCTCCACCCTCCCCCGGTCACAGAGAGGAAACATTGTCGTTTTGTATAGAGGATTTAAACTGATGTGTCCATGCGCATGTGCCATGACCCCCCCCCCCCCCTCTCCCTCCCTCCCCCTCCCACTATATCCAGTTGGGACATGTGATTAGTTTGTAACCTGTACGAAGCCTTACCTCTTTTTGAACTGGATATATCATTTGATAATGGAAATAGACGTTGGCATGCCCAGACATGAAACAATATTGTAACTGGAATAATTCAGTAGACCTTATAAGTTACGTGAATTATACAATAGAAACTGAAAATGGTACACTCTCTCCCTCCCTCCCCCCTCTCTCTCTCTCTCTCTCTCTCTCACTCTCTCTCTCTCTCTCTCTCTCTCTCTCTCTCTCTCCTCTCCTCTCTCTCCCTTTATCTCTCTCTCTCTCTCTCTTTCTTTCTCTCTCTCTCTCTCTCAAAATTTCCAAAGATTCGGAATACAGTCGCACTGTCATTGTGAAGATTATCAACAGAAAAAAAAACAAATTACATTGATTATGTATGCTTGGGTGGAACAAAGAATCGCAACCGTTCGATCGATAAAAGTGCAAAAGAGGAAGAATAGGTACATTTTTGCCATTCCTCCCTTTCAAAGAATGAATCGAATAATTAATACATGCAACTGTTCACCAAAAAAGCACCAAAAACAGTGTTTGCAAGCTATTTTATTCCGTTCCACAACGTAACAGTTTGAACACGTTTTTTTTCAGCCAATGCTCTGTCCTGCTACATTTGCTCTAGCAGTGATTCAGGGGCCATAGGCGATGCGTGCACAGACACCGACCCAGAGACGTCTGACATTCCAACATTGGATGACCCCACCGAAAAAATATGCTACGTGTGTGGCAAGAGTGTCGGTGAGTACACCTCGGGGGGGGGGGGCGGGGGGCAGGGCTATGGCACCCCACAAACATTACAAGGCCTCGTGATGCACCAATTCCCAAGTCACTAATGACAACGCCCCCCCCCCCCCTCCATTTTCTTTCGTTTTCTTTTTTCCTTTTTGTCTGAGCATGTAATCGGTAAATGACCGTTGAACAAATGCTTACTGAGTACATAACCTTGTATACAAGGTAAATTTCTTTAAATTCATTTATATTATTCTCTTATATTTATGTTTAATTTTCATTTTTTTTTACTCCACAGCTGGTAACGATGCGAGCCGTTCATGTCTTAGCAAGTCAGATTTCAACAGTTTAGCTAACTCATTGGACATCAGTAAGAGCGATCATGACCAATGCAAAGAGCAAGGCAACTTAGGTGAGTAACTATTTCTGTTTCAGAAGTATAAAATCTGCGCGTGCGCTCTCTCTCTCTCTCTCTCTCTCTCTCTCTCTCTCTCTCTCTCTCTCTCTCTGGACTTTCCACGCAAACTAATATGATTCTATTTTTGTCAGTGTCAAATGCAACCCCTTGTGTACTTCTCCGAAGACAATACATCTTGTTGCTTGGTTAACTATGGAAACTCAAAATTATAAATCGTTTTATTCATAGGCACATTGTTATATTTTCCGATCAGTGTGCTTCAGTAGATTTCTTTTTTTATTAATGATGTATTTCTGTACTTTTTGTCTGCAGAGTTCTGCGTTTGTGACAGCAACAACTGTAACGGAGTAGGACGCGTCGGGGTCTCTCTTGCCCTAATCGCCTTCCTGTCCTTTGTCAAGTTCCTGTTCTAACAGGTGCCCACTTCCCGACATCCGGTGCCAACAACCAATCAGGAGCATCCTCAGATCAACATCCGGTACCACCAACCAATCGGGAGCGTCCTCGTACCAACATCCGCTGTCACCAGGCATTTTGACTTGTGATGATCGATTAAAAATGTTTTCCATAAAAGCGTTATAAAACTTTGGCAAATCATAATCACCCCGAACTGATAAAAATTGAGAAAAATAACAACACCTCCAAATAACTGAAATAACCGCTTGGTAATTTACAATGGTTAAATATACAAAATAAAAACAGTGAAATCTAACCCGAGTGTGCTTTTTAGTACTTATCTCCCTTTTGACCATTTCATGTTTGATTATAATCTTCATATGTAGACATAGGTCTGAGCATCGAGATCAGAAAAAGACATTAGTGCCTTTTTTTCCACCAGTATTGTGATAAATTCCTGCAATTCCTGTTATTATTAAAATTTCGATGTTACCATCTACTTTTTCAGTGAGCTAGATTATACCTGTTACACATAAAATATACTAACACAATAAACGGTACAAAATGATCATGCTTTATTTATTTTAAGATTTTAAGGTACTTGGAAATAATTTTGTACTTTCCTCCTTTTGGAAACCTAGAAGACTGGCCATGTTGTTTATGTGGTATCCGGACATAACGGCGACGGCCAAAACGGCGACGGCCAAAACGGAGAAGACCAAAACGGCGATGGCCAAAACGGCGACAAGTGCAAACCCGGACAAAACGGCGACGAAGATTAATAACTTAATATTGAAAATCAAAATAAAAAAGAACAGTGTTGCCAGATAAATCAATTCAGTTCTACTTGAAGATAAGTATAATTTGAATGAATATTTAAATTTTAAGGGCAAAATAAAATGGATAATTTAACACTTATTTTCTCATATATTCCTAATAGCAATTATACGTTAATCCATCGTGTGTGTGTGTGGGGGGGGGGGGGTTAAGTACATTTTGAAAGGCAATTGCATTTAGCGACTGTGCCCACTAATCCGTTCTTGCGCGTGAACCTACATCAATAAAAGGCAAAATAAAAAATGCCACTAAAAGGACTTCGGATTATCAGCAATGAAAGACAGATGTTTTAATCGCCTTAATGAGCTAATCTGTACCGGTTATGTGAAATGCTGTTATTATATACGAATCCACACCAATGAAAGATAAGATTAAATTTTATTTTCCCTGAGAAAATAATTTTCAGTTTTACCTGAGAAAATGTAAGTGAGTAAATCATTGCTTGAGCGCATTACTGAGAGAGTGACTGGTGACAGGAAAGAGGTGGTTAGGGAGGGCAGGAAGGGCACGCTGGGAGAAATGCTGCACTATTTTCAAATTTATTTATCTCTGATAGCTAAATAAACTGTGTTGGTAACGTTGTTACTTTTTGTTTGTTTGTTTTTATATAAGCTTTATATAAGTTTATGCTTTAACAATATAACAGCATTTCACATAACCGATACAGATTAGCTCATTAAGGCGATTAAAACATCGGTCTTTCATTGCTGATAATTCGAAGTCCTTTTAGTGGCAGTTTTTATTTTGCCTTTTATTGATGTAGGTTCACGTGCAAGAACGGATTAGTGGGCACAGTCGCTAAATGCAATTGTCTTTCAAAATGTAACTATCCCCCCCCCCCCACACACACACACGATTGATTATCGTATAATTGCTATTAGGAATATATGAGAAAATAAGTGTTAAATTTTCCATTTTATTTTGCCCTTAAAATTTAAATATTCATTCAAATTATACTTATCTTCAAGTAGAAATGAATTGATTTATCTGGCAACACTATTCTTTTTATTTTGATTTTCAACATTAAGTTATTAATCTTCGTCGCCGTTTTGTCCGGGGTTGCACTTGTCGCCGTTTTGGCCATCGCCGTTTTGGCCGTCGCCGTTTTGGTCTTCTCCGTTTTGGTCGTCGCCGTTTTGGCCGTCGCCGTTTTGTCCGGGATTCTGTTTATGTTTATCATTTAACTGAACAATGTGATTTTTTTCAACAGCTCTCGGACCATTATTGTTTTATTTCATTTCATAATTCTCCATGATTTATATACTGTATTTTTACACCCATAATTGCCTGGCATAAAGGCGTACACTGTGTAATGGAGTGTTGCATTGGGCGACGTGTTCGGGTACACTATGTAATATGACTTACACAGTGCTCATCGGAAATCACGTGGCATTGGGCGAACACATACACAGAGATATATATGTTACAGGGTATCTTTAATTTCAGGGTAAGTATACTTATACTAGTTTAAGTATACTTGCCCTCACATGGTCAGGGTAAGCACTTACACTGAAAATTTTCAGTGTAAGTATACTTACACTGAAAATTAGGCGTGAAAAAATTCAAAATACCCTGAAATGAATGTTAACCATGGAGATGAGCAAATATTGATCACGAAGAGTGTTTTCAACTTTTTTTTATTTCTATATCACGGGTCATATCACAACACATAGCATCTTGCAATAGCAATTAACTCATCAAAGTTCTAATCAATGTTCATGTTAAACCTCACATCATATTAAAGATCGTGAATAACATTTTATTCGATATGAACTCTACCATTATTAACAAAACATTCACAAAAGTAATAGATCAGTTTCATCAATATAACATTGTTTAACATCTCATTCAACTGCAATTAACTAAGCCCTCCTGTAATTACTTTTACAATCTTAACATCTTATTTAGTTGCAATTATTCAATTGCTCTTGCAACTAATTTTTGTTACCACATGTCAGACTTGAATGGCAGCGCGAGTTACACATTACATTTGCTTTGTAGCATTTACAACGCTTTGTTCTACAGTTCTACAGCGAAGGGAACGAAAAGTTCAACTCAGGTTCCATTCATCGCTAGTTCAAATAACCAAAAAAAATAGGTAGATAAGTAAAAACGCAATAACAGGATATCGATAAGGATAAATCAGACCATAAAAATCAATTCTTTATAACCAGGTTTTTTTTAATGCACGATAATTTTTCCTGTTTTTATATCAAGCAATGATCTAATGAAGCATAGTCATAAGCATAGTCATGAGCAAATGGAAACTAAGCGCCTCTGGAATGTTATTCTAACCGCCGTGTCAAATATTTGCTCTCTTCTCTAAATTCTCTTTTTTGCAATATATATGTTACAGGCAAACTGTCAAATCAGGCAGATTATAATCTGCCTGAAAATTTCAGGAAGATTGTAAAATTCCTGGTTCGACCAGGCACATTGTAATTTTTAGGCAGATTGTAATATGCCTGATTTTGGAGCCTGAAAATTTGACAATTTGCCTGAAATGAAAGGAATGTGTGTAATCATGATCCACTCCATTCATAACCGGCTGTTTCATGCGATTTGGTTGTTACCTATTCAGATATGTGATCGTAAGAATAAAAGGCGATTGATGTGATCAATTGCAATAAAGTAGAGGAAAATATTCCGTTTTGATCATACATAACACTAGTTTTTACAGTTATATGTAGAAATGAAATGAACTGGGCAAAAATCTTAACATTTGTCAGGCATATTACCAATTTAATAATTTACACTTTTGGACACTGTACAACTATTAATGCCATTATTTTGCGGTTTCTTTTCTGTTTGCTTCCCAGATAGTTAAAAAGCAGGAAGAAAAGCTAAAGTGTAACAAGAATCCTATGTGATGGTGTGTGAAAGCCTGATAACACAACATCGATCATGGGATGAAAAACTTTCATTTAATGGAAGAAGGAAGATTTATTTGTGTGTAAATATTTATTAATTATTGTCAAAAATTCAAGTTTTAGATTCATATCTAAAGTTAAATAAATATGGATTCATATTTAAGTATATTTAAGGAGGACGAGATACTTTTTTCTGCGGCACTTGGCAGCATATGTGTTACTATGCATGAGCTAAAAACGCGGAAAAGTGCGAGTAGTTTTAGAACAATACGCGGCCCGAGCAGAGTTATTGAGTGAACAAAAACCTGTTGATACAGAAAGAAGTAAATCTCAATTATTATTCACCTCGAGCGTTTATTCATCCTTAAGACACTAACTCACAAATGATTGACGCAGTGCCATTGGATGCCTCCAAACAACAAAAATCCAGATCAGAAAAAACTCGCCAGGCTAAACCCGGAAACCGCATAATTAACCCTATTTCTCAAGCAATTGCCAGAGGCAGGGGAGGGGGGAAGGGGGAGGGGGATGGGGAGGTGGGAGGGAGGAGGGGTGTCTCCCAATTGCGTCTCTGGTCGGGTCAATAGTAATCCCGCAAATATAGAAATTTATCCCGCATTTTACAATTTAATTATAGGAACTTCTTGGACCACAAAATTGGCACGTTGAGTTTAGAGTTCGTTTTATAAAGTCATGGCCATGTGTGGTGACCAAGTTGTACGTAAATGTCCCTTCCTCCCTCCCCTCGTATATTTCGTGGCCCAGACGTCTCATTGGTTCCAAACGCTCACTTCCGTGAATTTTTATTTCAGAGCGCTTATATAATAAAGCAGACTGACTTCAACCTCAAGTGAATATTTAACAAAAAGGTATCGCATTAATGCACAGTAAAATCAGTGGGTAAAGCAACCCACCACCCCACATCCCTCACCACTGTCACCATCCCAACACACCACTTCCACCATCACCGCCCCAAAAATCTACTCCATCACCCTACACACCACACCCTTATCAACCCACACTCCACAACACTACAGCCACCCAACACACCCCTACCACCACCCCAAAACAACCACACCACTCCACACCACCCCACACCCCTACCACCACCCCCGCACTCCACATATCTACCAACTAACATTCCAAACCACTACAACCACCACACCACCACCACCACACTAACACTCAACACTCCACACTACCACCACCACCAAGACCACCACCAAAACCCCAACAATTAACTTCATCATCCTCACTCCACACCTCTACCAACACAGACTCCACACCACTACCAGCACCACAATCCCCACACCCCACACCACTACCACCACCCCAACACACCACAACCACCACCACACCTACAATCCACTCCACCACCTCCACATCCCACATCACTACCGCCATGCCCTCACTCCACACCACCACTGAACACTCCACACCACCACCACCACCACCCCAACGCGCCACTACGACCACCACTACCCCAAGAATCCACTCCACCACCCCGACACTCCACATCTCCACCACTCAACACTCGACACCACCACCACCACCCCAACACATCACATCACTCCATACCACTCCACCACCCGACACTCCACACTTCTACCAATCCACACTCCACACCACTACCACCACCAACACCAGCACTACACATCAATACCTATACCACCTCAACACTCCACATCACTATCACCACCACAAACATTTTACACCACTGCAACCACCACCAAAAAATTCCACAAAGCTGCAACCACCCTCACACTCCACAGAACGACCACTATCCCCAACACTCTATAGCACTACCACCACCACCAGCCCAACACTAAAATAAACTTCCACCGCCACCATCCCATCACTCCACACCGCCATCCAACACTACATACCACTACCAACACCACCCCACTCTCTACACCACCACCCAACACTACATACCACTACCATTGCCACCACCACAACCAACCCTTACACATTCTACTCATCCACAAATAAGCCGCTGTAAATAAGACACAAACACCACATCGCGCAGCACCACAACTGCAACTCTACACCACCACCGCAGCATTCCCACTACCACCGGCCAAACCTTTCCAAAGTGCTTTAATCTGGTTTCCAGAAATTTATCCGAATTCCAAGAAGTGATAAAGGAGGCACGTATTTGTTGAAGTAAAGCAAAAAAGTAAGCCATATCGCACCTTTTCAGCTGATTTTCGCGCAGAATTCGTCATCAGGGATGCACCCAAAAAAAGCAGGTCCTGATCAGGCATCTACCAAAACAACAGAGGTCCTGATCAGGCATCTACCCAAACAACGGAGGTCCTGATCAGGCATCTACTCAAACAACTGAGGTCCTGATCAGGCATCTACCCAAACAACGGAGGTCCTGATCAGGCATCTACTCAAACAACGGAGATCCTGATCAGGCATCTACCCAAACAACGGAGGTCCTGATCAGGCATCTACTCAAACAACGGAGGTCCTGATCATGCATCTACCCAAACAACGGAGGTCCTGAACAGGAATCTACCCAAACAACAGGTCTAGGCTATCTCACCCCGGCGGTCTCCCCCCCCCCCCCCCCGAGCGGACTCCCACCCTATCAACTCCCCCGGCGATCTCCCCCGTAGGGTGACTCCCCCAACCCGCCCTTCTCCCCCGAATGGCAGATTTTTCTTAACCAGTAAAACTGAAATCTGCAAAACTTGTACATTTCTTTCCTTTTTTAATTTCCAACCTCACCTTTGATCTACTTACATAATTATCAATAGAAAATGAATCTGCTTTAAAATCCAGTTGCGAAATTACAATCAAACACTTACTGTAAACTGATCTTTCAAATGCGATCACGAAATTTAGCCAACGCAAAAGACTACTACCTGAAGGTAGTGATGTCATTGCCCATTTCGCACTTGCAGAAATTTAATTTACAGATCACCAGCTTTACTGTGTCACCACCTTACAGTTTTAAGTTATACGAAATGCGGTGGTGACTAAGAAGCAATTGCAATTCTTGTCCATGCAATGAGCATAACACTAGATCCGACGTTTCATTCTTTCAGTCAAAAATTCAATATATCAATCACTCAATTGAACAGATTAAAGAAACATCAATAACTCTTTGGTGCCATGCAGTCAGCACAAGAGCAGATCAGACATTTCATTAATTCGAAAACTCAATACATCAATCACTTAATTACATAGATTAAAACATCAATAAGCCTTTGGTCTTCATACATGGGTAAGGAAAGCAAGTTTGAGGGGGAAGAAGGAATAGAAGGAATGAAATGTACAAGTTTTGCTGATGTAAGTTTCAAAAAAACTGCCGTGAGCGGGGAGAAGGACGGGAGGAGGGGGAGGGTAGATGGCAGGGGGGAAAACGCCGGAGGAAAGCGCCAGGGGGGGGGGGAGACCGCCTGTTCTCCAAACAACGGAGGTCCTGATCAGGTACATACCTAAACACCCCAAGAACATGCACCCCAAGAACGCAGGTCCTGATCAGGCATATACCCAAACAACGGAAGTAATGATCAGGCATATACCAAAACAACGGTGGTCCTTATCAGGCATATATCCAAACAACGGAGGCTCTAATCAGGTCTATGCACTCAAACAACGGACACATGAATGCTATCTCAGGATCCGGACTGTCAGAGCCAATGAGAAGTGAGTGGGGGCAACATCGTCGCCAGATAAACGTTGGATTATGGGAGCCGAAACAGCATCGGCCTGCCGACACTGGATAGGCTTCAATTATCTGAATACCAAGCAAGGCTGCAAGAAGGTTGCAAAAGAAAGTCGAAACAAAGTCTAATTTCATTGCATTTGAGTCAGGAGAACTGTCATTCCGTTGTGCAGAAGTTGGGAAAGCAACGTGTGTAGGTATCGGGATTACTCTAAAATCACAATCCGGACAGTGATAATGATAAGGTGTCGGGTCACCATTGCATCAATATATCCCCACCGTTTACTGGTATGGGCATACTATCTGACGACTCAGGAAGGAACCACAGGTAATTTCAGATTGCTGATGTCTGTCCCAGTCTAAAGCTACTTACTGCGTTTTGGTCACTTATGGTATAGCCATTTAGCTTGGTGCTTTCTAGTAGACTGCTGGTAGCTCTAAAGCTGACCTTGGTTACTTGGTAACCTCCGAACGCAGACCGGTTGTTTTCGGACAGACTCGGTCACGTCAGAGCTCTCAGGACTCGAGGCATATCAAGCATTGGTTGCTCTCGGTGGCTTGTACCAGGCACGCACCACTGCTGTCTATCTGAGTTTTTGCTGGGTAGCTTGTTGCTGCATGCTCACCACCAACCACCAACCAACTACAAAGCACTCGCACAGACCTTGGTTCGTATCAAGGTCTCGGTACGTCTTGATCAGGCACGCACCAGCTACCAATGGTATGCACAGGCCTTGGTTCTGCCCCCTTCAGGTCTCTATGACTCAGGCAAGAGGATGAAGTCGCATCCCTGCACACGTTAGTTCCGATCTCAAAGAACTAAAAGGGGCTCTCTATGCGCCGATGGGAGGCCTGGAGATGACCAGAACTCAGGATCAGAGTGATTCAGAGGACGACTAAACGGGTGACTTCTCCCCATCTCCCGTACAGCTATACCAGGCAAGGGTCAACGTCTATGAAAGGATTCGGCTGCAGCTGGGCGACCGATTCGCACTCGGTCTCCTCCGAACTTCTTCCTACGCAAGATGAGTCTGCATTACTGCTAGTTGGCGCAATAACCCCAGAGGACGTACCGTTCCGGTACAATCAGATTCTTTCATTGCGTTGAAGAAACAGTGATCAAGGCACTGTGGGTCCGCTGCAGGGAATTCAAACTTTCAAGATAAGGTAAACATTCTGGTAAACAGACTCTGCATCGTTCCTCTGACGATCTCATATCCTTGAATGCCCTTGAGCAACCAAGCACACGATCTGGATGCCGTCGGCCCGTAATGACGTGGACACTCCTTTGGTTGAGTTAGACGCATAGAAAGTCCATAGAAAGTTCAGTTGGGCACACCTTGAATATCGTGTCTTTTCAGTAACACACGCTGAGCGTGCTAGAGAAGCGACGATATGATCTGCGGATGACGGATCCGATGACGTTCAAACTACCTTAGAAACCACTTTCATGGTTTACCTAAGATGCGATGCCTCCCTGCAACGTTGTTGGTAGAATGTTATAGGTCTTCACAAACTGTGTCACTACCCCATTCCGGGACAAAAGGAACTCCCTGAAGAAGTGGAGAGAATGAACCAAGCGAGTAGGTCACTGTCGCATGACTTAGCCCTCTTGGCCAAGGCCAACCGATCATACTGTCGTCCGCAGAAGCGCCCGTATCCACAACCCACTCGCTAGGACAGCCCACCCATAGCTGCTTGCAACCAGACCCCAGGCAACCTAGTTGCGTCCTACGACCTACGAGGCATAATGGAGACTTAATGGGCAAGGGAACGATAGCAGAGATGCCAGAAAACCAAAATGTATTCTTTATCAGAGTTTTTCTGTTGCCCAAGAAATTAGGGGACTGGTGGTTAGTCATATACCTATCCACCCTAAACCAATTCTCCAAGGGACTCCTTTTCAGATGGTCATAGACCAGGTCATAAAGGAGTCCCTGAGTAATGGTCTGCCTGGTATGTCCCAAGACTTAATCGACGCTTATCTACATGTGCCACTGCACTCATCAGCCAATAAGCACCTGCGTTTCCAGATAGGCCAAAAGAAATACGTATCTGCCTCTCCGTTTTGGTCTCTCAAGCACCTGCGTCAAGGTATGTTAGTTTTCTATTATGATTCTTTCCTAGCCCACCACGACCATAACACAGTACTGGAGCAAACACAAGCCCTGGCTAATGAAGGCTGGTCTTTCGGTGAACATCACAAAGTCCGGACTCAATCAAAAACAAGTGATGGTACTAGAGCGCCTAAAAAGGATCCGAGCTGTCATGTGTGCTGCACATGTGCGTCTGAGTTGAATGGAAGCTAGCCTGCTAATCTAAGACCTGTATACTATTTTTTGGTACATTATTGTGCGTCTTGTGTCGCGTAGCAACGTAATTTGAACAAATATTGTAATTAACTTGTAGTGTTATCAATTATGCACACCTTTATTACCACCAAAAGAGCATCTGAGATGTTGGGCAGAAATAAAAAAGGTCGTTCTGCTACAGCATCATCGCATGTGGCGGATGTTGGGCAGAAATAAAAAAGGTCGTTCTGCTACAGCATCATCGCATGTGGCGGATGTTGGGTAGAAATAAAAAAGGTCGTTCTGCTACAGCATCATCGCATGTGGCGGATGTTGGGCAGAAATAAAAAAGGTCGTTCTGCTACAGCATCATCGCATGTGGCGGATGTTGGGCAGAAATAAAAAAGGTCGTTCTGCTACAGCATCATCGCATGTGGCGGATGTTGGGCAGAAAAAAAGGTCGTTCTGCTACAGCACCATCGCATGTGGCGGATGTTGGGCAGAAATAAAAAAGGTCGTTCTGCTACAGCACCATCGCATGTGGCGGATGTTGGGCAGAAATAAAAAAGGTCGTTCTGCTACAGCATCATCGCATGTGGCGGATGTTGGGCAGAAATAAAAAAGGTCGTTCTGCTACAGCATCATCGCATGTGGCGGATGCCTTCTGGTTTAAATGAAAATATTAATTGGTCACATTTGGCAGTTGTATGTAGTTTAGGATAATGATTTGTAAAGTGTATGGCATACATAGTTCTTCGTTTGGGGCATTTGCGAGTTTAAAAACAATCCCTAAAAAACAGTCATCTTTAGAAATTCGACTAACACACAATTACTACTCAAGCAGTATATTTAAATACTATTTTTCAGAAGGTGTAACTGAAGAGTAACTTCCAGTGCCATCCAGCCACAACAGCGTTTTTGGATGATAATGAGGCTTTGAAAATTTCTGTTCTATATGGAATTAAAATTTACCGCCCAGTGCCATTGGGTTTTGAACTTTTCTTTAGAGAAATTACAATAAAAAATGTTCCTAAACTGAACATTAAATTGCAATCTGTATGGAGTGCTTACAAATATACCAGAACTTTATGTGTGTAGTTTGGGCACTTTGTTTATATAATTAAGCCCACTTGACGCAAGTGAAGACGGTAGCGGTGACGTGGTTCCTTTTTCACCGAATCACAGGTACATGGTGGATGCGATGGGGATGCACGCGAGGAAGCTGTAGCTTTCGTTGATGAGAGCCGCATAGATTTAGTTCCCACTCCAAGCGAATCACTCACTTATGGTGGAGGTGATCGGGATGCACATAGTGAAGCTGCAGTCGTCGTCGAAGAGGGTGGCGGTGATTGTGGTTCCCACTTCACGTAAATCACAGACACACGGTGGAGGTGATGGGGGTGTACAAGACAAAGCTGCAGTGGAATTTGCCGAAGGGGCTGCGGTTCCCGCGCTGTATGGACCAAACACATTGATTTCCCAAACACCCCTTTGATGGAAGTGTTTGGGAAATTACGTGCGGTTGTTAACCGACAACGGCAGCTCTGGATTTTTTATTTGAGGAACAAATTCAATTTCATCAAGATCTGGTGCAAGTGAAGAAGGAAAGAAATTAGCAGGCCTGGCTCAAGCACAGACGCGGACATTTTGAATGTAATAACTCCTAATACTTTACCACTCGTGCGAATTTAATAAACTATGGGGATTTGAAACTCATCGAGTGTAATAAAAGTTGGAGGTTACAAGCAAAAACAAAACAAGCTCTTCTGATTTATTTCAGAATTGCATTTTCAACACATATCAATTACTTGTTCTCTTCTCACATTCCGGTCTTTTCAGCATGGAAAAATTATAGAACATCAGACTTGGACAAAAATAAAATTATTTTACCAATTGCTTCCTGCGAGTAGCATTTTTGGAACTTTCAATGGGTGTTTGGTTCGATTTTCCTTCAAAGACAGGCTTCTTTTGGAAAAAGCACTTCTTACGGGTTCGAAATCCTTCAGATAAAAAAACTAGGTTTTGCTATTAACTCTATCAAGCGGCCAGGTGTGCCAGGTTTAATACTTTTATAAACGGACTCATGGCACTTAAATGCCAGGAAAATTTGCATAACAGACATATCAGAATTCTGTGAAACCTGTTTTTAATCACTGCTTTTACTTCGTATTTTATGATATAAATGAAAACAAAGGCGAAAGCAAAACGTATGGATGCACAAGTATTAGACATTTGCGAAATGTGCTGGTCGTAGAGCGAATTTTTTACTGGGGATTCTCACGTACATGTAAGTTACAATGCGTGCCCATGGCAAAACGACCCCTAAACGCGGAGTGCCAAGCATGAACGACACTCCTTTCTAAACCAAACCCAACATTCTTGTAAACTTTACTTTCTAAAAGCGGAGTGTCAAATTAAATAACAAAGACAACAGTTTTCACCAAATTATATATTTATGACTACAACCACATCCAGAATGCACGCCACTACGATAACAAAACTGTACACGCACTTCCCTTGCAAAGTATATTGTGCTATGCAATTTACCGTCCCTCTTTTTCTTTGTCGGACGCGCAGTGCAGTTCTAAAAAAACATCAAAGGAAACAAATGAAAATGAACTGAAAACACTGAATGAAAATCACCCACCCCACGTTTAAACGAAACTGGTACTAAGCGCTTATCACTGTGACCCAAAACTTATCCCCTTTTTCTCTACCTGTTTTTCCTCCGTCCCTGCTTTTTCAGGGGAGAAAACAACAGGGACAGAGAAAAAAGGCACAGAAAACAGCTGGTATACAATTTCAGTGTTCATGTACTCTTTGCAAGTTATTGGTGTTAAGGGCGCCTTTCAGGTCATAACGTCCGGTTTAACACAGGTTGAAAGTGGAGTTCTTTAAATAGAAACACTACTCAGAATCCCTCCATCCTCAACCCCCACCCCCACCCCGTCCACTCCGTTTTACTACTCCGCTCGTTAGTAGGGAATTCAATAGTTTACATAGACAACACGTTGAACGCAACACAGTTGTTTAACTAGCAAATATGTGAGCCTGATTGTGCAAGACCTTGCCGAAGTGACAGATATAACATTTGTGTGATAGCTCATCCTAACGTTTGATTATCAACTCGAAAGAGATCAGCTTCTCAAATCGTTTTCCAAATATAACAATTGTCAAGGTTTTTAGCTTTGTATTCCCAGGTGTTGAAGAATTCTACAAGCTTTCACTCTTTTATGTATACAGAGTAGAACCCCTGTTGGAAGGGGTGGAACACCATATAACGTATGCGTTACCATGTGACAAAAACGCTGAAAGAGGGAGTAATTTTGAGGTGGTAATTTTTAGGTCTGCGTGGACTGCATTGTTTTCATTCAGTACTCCCCAATACCCACAGAAAGGGGTTCTTTCGGAACTTTTCTCCGTGTTTTTGGTTAAAACAGGAGCTATTACTTCAAAATTAGCACTCCGCGTATGGGGGTTCTTTGAAAAATTAATGGACACGCGGAGTATCCATTTAGTATTTGAGTGCCCCACCCCCTTCCAAGTAGAGACATGTATGAGGAAAGCGACACCGTATCCCGAAATATGGAAATGAGGATTTTCCACCTTGTGACAAGACTACGCTCGATCCGTGGTACGATTAATAATTGGAGTTGGGTCGTGGCAATTGAAAACTTTCTTTAATATCCAGTAAGCATTCGGCGATTTCAGGTTCCAACGTTGACTTAATTCAATCACGTGTGCAGCATTAAATCATGTCGTTATTTGTTCCTGAGTGGTCTCAACAACAGATCAACATTTCACAAATGTCTCTGACATGTTATCGCCCACTAGAACTGGAAGTCGTTTCTATGGTTGGTCGTTTTGGAAATAACCCAAAATAAGTACTTAAAATCTGGGAGTTTCTGGAAACATTACTTTTTAAATATTTTGATGCAGATTGACCGTAACATTTTATTGTTGGCGCTGCCTCAAAGGCGATTCTAGATTAATATTTCCGCGATGTCTATACAACGTCGGTATCCCGACATTTATGCAACGTCCATGAGACGTTGTTTCTGCCGACATTTGTAACCTTCTCGCAACGTCGATTAGACAGCAGATAATTAGCGTCTATCCAACGTCGGTAGGCAGACGTTGCTTCGATTTCCATATTTCCATAAACCACCAAAACCTCACTTCATTAAACGTTGAGTACGACTTAATCCAACGGTGATGGAACTTTGCAACGTTTACTGGTTGGGGCTATGCTGTGCCAGTTGCAACATTCTACCTATTTCAATTCTTCTCTGACAAAATACAAAGTATACAATCGTATAACAGTGGAATTCTATTATTTTGAAGAACAAGAAAAAGGTGTTTTTGTGGTGAATTTGGACACGACATGGATTTATCCAAACTAAAGACTGCACACATTGCATATTGTCTGAAAAAAATTAGGGTGCACTTGGTAGCATATGTAGCACCAAGCGCGTAAAAACACGCTCCGAAAGGAAGCTAATTTTCGGTTGAGGCATTAATCTATTTTTAATCGGAACAGCTCGTCATTTTAGCTTCTTAATCCCAATACCTCTTACATGTACTCTGGTGGTATTTTCTTCGCAAATTTGTTGTTTGTTTCGATTCTCATCTATCCAAGTGGTGGTCTGTTGAAAAAAAGATTTTAAACACAAAAGAATAACACACACAAAAAAAATACACATCCTTGTTAAAAAGTGTCACGAGGTAAAGGGGCTAAGATTATTTGCACTGGGTTTGTGTGTAGACAACACGTACTGCATGAAGTTTTGAGTGCTTCCGCTCCTATTCAATAACACACACTCTTAAGAATCAAAAGATTCTGACATTTTCAAGCTGATTAAAATTTCCGATTAACGTCATAATTGCGTCAATAGTCCTCTCATGACTAGCCTGATCTATCCTAAAGCCACCAGACTCGACAGCCCTAAAATATCTAGCCTGATCTATCCTAAAACCACCAGACTCAACAGTCCTCACTTGGCTTGAACGCATTTCTCAAATCGTTATTAATATCCATTTCTATGAATGCTCGAAAAATCTGAGTGCTTAGATGAGTGTTATCCACACGTTCTACCAACACTCCATCTTCATTTGCTACCATTTTCTTCAATCGAGCTAAAACGATAAAGTACCATTTTATTCCATTGTCTTATCAATCTTTGAAATGTCATTCAGTAGCAAGCTGGATTCATCTTCAGGTTCAAACACGTTGATGTGTATGTCCAACAAGACTTGTTCTTGTACCTTCACACACTTGCATTACATAATTCTTTATCTACTTCTTCATATTTGTGTCTCATTTTGTTTGTCAATTTTTGTCATCTTTTGTTTCTTTGCAGGAGGTCTGCAGGAGATTCATCTGACTCATCAGCTAATTTTTTTATACGTATGTTTTGCATTGGTGCTGTATGAGTATTATAACATGTTTGATCTGCATACTGTTCAGTATTGTTGAAGCCATTGAAGTAAATGCAGCAAGTAATAACTCCTCTTTCTTTGCGAAAGGCAACCAATTTTCACATAATTGTCTCTCAAATTCATCTAAATTTAGCACTGCATGACACCATCCACATTTCTCTTCTTCATTTGGGATATCCATTTTTTTTGATGTTATCAATTCGCTGTCTTGATGGTAAATGGTTGAAATCGGTCCAGGACTTGTGAAGTTATGTTCGTTTGGAATTTTGATAAATGACGTTATCGATAAAAAAACAAAGTGTTACTGAACATTATGCTAAAAAAATAGCAAAAACCAGTCCAGAACTTGTGAAGTTTTGCGCTGTTGAAGTTGAAATGTCTGCATTATATATCACATGCTCTTTGTGAGGAGACTCCTGAAATGCAAAATGATCAGAAAGTAAAGCTGTGAAAAAAATCTGATTTTCGCCACTACGGTGTGGGGGAATCCTGAAATTATAAATGATTGTAATTGTCTAAAACGCAAAACTATGCAAAAATCTTATTTTTGCCCCCGGGGGGGGGGGGTCCAGAAATGAAAAATGATCATAATTGTCTCAAACATAAAATTATGCAAAAATCAGATTTTCGACCCAAGGTGGGGGTCTTGAAACGAAAAAAAAAATGATCAGAATTATCTGAAACGTAAAACTATGCAAAAATGCCAAAAATCTAATTTTCGCCCTAAAGGGTGTTCCTCAGTAAACTGAACATATTACTCAACAGGTTAACTCATGGGAACGTGGCTCAACTCAAGATGCCCTACCGCGGGACATTGGGAATGTTCTATTGTGGGAGTGTTGGCAAGATCAATCGTGGGAATGTAGGATGATTGACAGTGGTAAAGAGCTGTCTCCCCATATAAGCGCAGCGCTGCAACATTTCCATTATCACTGCACACAAAGTTACCAGCGATGGACGCGGTAATCAAGAGCGATAGCTTTTGTGGCAATCACCAGCTCATTCCTCTGGATAAAGTTTTTAAAGACCTATCCTTGGAGAGTATGAACTATTTAAGGGGAAGCAGACAGTTGAGAAACGAGAAACATCGTGCAAGATTTAGGTCTGTAGAATACATATCGGTTTGCAGCCTCTGCTGCTGTTGCTAAACGTTCGCATGCACCATCGGTAGTGGAAGCTGCAACCGAAAAACCGCCTGCAAAGAACTCAAGACCTCTGCCACCTCTGCCTGATCTCCAAATGCGTCACCCACACTGCCACAGGTTTTATAATTCAAACAGGTCACCATCGTCTAAAGCAGTCTCCGAGATGATGGCAGATTGGTTCAAAAGTCATCCGACAGCCGACGTGACAGCCACAGTGACAACCGCAGGAGAACCTGCTTCTTCATCTGTACAATGCCTATTTTGTTATTTTCAGCTAAAATCAGAACAAGAACAAAATGCATCTAAACACATGAATAGTGGAGATGTAGGGAACTCAATTAGACTGCCCCTGTGGCAAGAAGTTTCAAGGATGTAAACAGGCTAACCATCTAGCACTAATATAATGGCGGCGGTGGAAATGAACACCCTCGGTCCTTTTCATGACTACAAACTTGCATAAAATAAGCGCATAATTTGTCGTTGCTGTATAACTGGTGATGTATGACTGCTGATGTATGGGTTATGAAATAAAAAATATATTGCCAAGAAGCACCAAACAGCAATTTTTCCACTTTGGGGAGGGGAAGGGTCCACCGCCAAAAAGTCTCATGAGGCTTGCCAGAAGTCCCTTTACATATCTACTTGTCCTATCCAAATTTCTCCAAATCCTGCACACAGTATCTCTCGTTGTTCAGACAGGCACAGCCGTCTCAAAACAGCTTATTAGACTGCTGTGTCGTCAGAAATGCAGTAACCAAGCTCAATAAATCATGCAAACAATTTGGTAACTGGATGTGTAAAGTCAACACAAGCAGAGAAGAAAAAACAACTTCTGAAGGATGTGTGCGTGCGTGTGTGTATCTATGGCCGTGTGTGTGTTCGTGTGTGTGCGAGTGCTGTATGTATATGTGTGTGCATGTGTGTGTATTTGAATGCGTGTGTAGCTGCGTGTGTTTGTGTTTATGTTTGTATGTATATGTATGCGAGTGTCTGTGTACGTGTATGTGCATGCGTGTGAGTATGCCTGTGTGTGCGTGCGTGTGTGCTTGTATGTGTATGTGTGTGTGTGCGTGTATAAGTTTAACTCCAAGTAGTGAGAATGTTGATTATAATTGGCCGAATAAAATTTAAAAAAAAAATTCAGCTAATCCCTATGCAAAAGAACTTAGTTCGTTTGCCAAACCACGCAGAAAGGGAATGTCAATTTGACCTACTTTTTTATCTCTCATGATTGACTAATGAGATGAACAAAAAAGTAGTTTGTTTCTTTTGTGCATGAATTCACTAAATGAAAAGGGAAACCCATCGGAGTGAATTCGACGCTTTTGCGAAGTGAAAGGTTTCTTAGACTGCAGACTCGCTTGCGGTTTCGCAAAAACAGAACTCTTACAGAAAGACAATAACAGTTTAAAAATTCTTTTCCTTTTGTTTACGTATTAGCATGTTTATCTCTTCACACTCAGGAGTGAAATAAGAACGGTCACAAGATCAGATATTCGTGATTCATGACACCTTCGACTGACTGGCGCGCATTTCGATACATGTAATCAGTTTAAATATTTTTACATATCCTGATATCTTCAAAGTAGAAATTTTATTCCAGTCATATAAAAATTAGAAGGCGTACATAAACTTTTATCGTGTTATGACGCTGTGTGGGAACCAAAAAAAAATTAATGAATAAAACACTTGAAACGTATTGAAACAACCATAGAAATGGTCAGAACATGCCCTTGAAAAGAAAAGAGCTAACTGTACGTCTGCTGCGCCATATAGGAATACTGGCCCTTCGTGTCTTGAACTCCAGGACAACTTATCAAATACAGAAACCGCATACTTATCATAAATATAATTTTTTTGCAGTTTTTTAACCGAACAGTGTTGCGAGGTTAGTTCTCACATGTCCAAACAAAGCCTGTATATATAACGGGCGCTGGAAATCAAAACGAGACACACCACTCCTTCTTTGCGGAAACGTGAATCGGGGTTTTGCGGATACATAGAAGATATCAGTAAGTTCACTATTTTACACACACATATATATATATATATTAATAATAATAAAGTGTCCGAGGATTGCGAATGGGGATTTTGGTGTTTATTTGGTGTTAAAATAAAATCTATTCATGTTTTGTTACTGGTTTGGGTGACAGTAACTGGCATTAATAATGACGCTCACAGCTTTTGCCATTGCTGTGATAGCTATAGAAATCAGGGTGGTAGGGTTCAGAGAGTGGTACATACTAAATTATTGACTTAGATGGGTATCGATGACCCGTTTTAAATGATCCCAAACCCAAATTAACAAATTGGGCTCAAATCATTTTCAACCGCATGGGGTCAACCGTTATTTTGCCACAATCCCCCCCCCCCGCCCCACCCCCACTAAACCTCAGCTCCAGAAATGCTGACGCACAGTTAGAGCATATATCCACGCTATCACACAACGAAAATTATAATCAAAATCTGAACATGAATGTTCGGATCAAACCCCTTCAACCCCTATTTTTCATGAGGAACGTCCGGTATTGAATGGTAACACCCTGGTATGTTTTGTTGCTTATAAATTGTCCCTGTGCACTACCTTTGCCAGTAGTAGGAAAACGCTGGTTCTGGAATAGGCCCCCTCCCCCTCCCGCCTAGCCGGCAGTCAGGACAGCCCCCCCCCTACCCGGCAGTCGGGACCCCCCTAGCCGGGAGTCGGGACCCCGCCTAGCCGGGAGTCGGGACCCCCCCCCCCCCCCAGCCGGCAGTCGGGACCCTCCCAGCCGGCAGTCGGGACAGTCCCCCCACCCCAACCCCTCTTACTTAAAATTGCGATAACTTTCGTTATAGTTGACCGATTTGCATGAAAATATCACTGTTTGATTCAGTTTTATGTAAACTTTTGTTATAAAGTAATCGTGGGCTAGTTGCGCAGCTGGCTGTATGCATATTTGTAGAATGCCGCCATTTTAACTTAAACCTTG
This sequence comes from Protula sp. h YS-2021, assembly GCA_949752745.1. Classification (NCBI taxonomy): domain Eukaryota; kingdom Metazoa; phylum Annelida; class Polychaeta; order Sabellida; family Serpulidae; genus Protula; species Protula sp. h YS-2021. The sequence continues at coordinate 15,035,149 of OX457024.1, read as the reverse complement.
GATAACTTTTGTTATACTTGACCGATTTACCTGGAAATTTCACTGTTTGATTCAATTTTATGTAAAGTTTTAGCATAGTCATGGGCTACTTGCACCAACGGATGTATGCATTTTTGCAAGAAGCCGCCATTTTAACTTTAAATTGCGATAACTTTCGTTATAGTTGACCGATTTGTATGAAAATTTCGCTGTTTGATTCAGTTTTATATCTAGTTTTAACATAGCCATGGACTAGTTGCACCGACAGCTGTATACATTTTTTGTCGCATGCCGCCATTTTAACTTAAAAGTGACCTAACTTTCGTTATACTTAATTGCACTGTTTGATTCAGTGTTAAATTCTGCCGAGTCAGCAATTTTAACAAGTTTGAACAAGTTACACATCATATACCATCAAAGTGGTATAAATACATGTGTGACGAGAAAAACCATTCACAATGTCAACATTGCTTCTTCATCGATGTGTAGAGACCATGGATGACGTCTTCAAAGTGAATTATGCTGACTGGGTGTTTTCAAAACTTCCTGCTTTTGAATCGGATTGGATGTTACAAGTTTTTGCATCAGCATTGGGAAGCGGTTGGAAAGACCATTCCAAGAGATCGTTTCATCCACTCTTTTCTGCGCGAATGTGAAGAACTGCATTTGCCATCAACTTACGTGTTTGATTCAGCATTTATCAACGCTAATACAATTTGGGCAGTTGAGCTCATGTTAGATGTGGCTGCAAGAATCATTTTACATTATGATGATGATGTACCATTGACGACGAATGTATCCGAACTTGTCCGATTCAACCATGGGCGAGTTGAAGTGAATTCAAAACTTTGCAAGATGTTTGCTGGGTATAGTTGGGTATAAAAGGGAGTGGACTCACAGGTATCATTTCATTGTGCAGCCATGGAGAAGACAAGCAGCTTTAAAATTAGTGCTAACTTAACCATTACTGTGGAGCATGGAGAATTTGGACCATTTCTTCGCATCACACGTGGAGAGAGATGGTGTGCTTATTCACCATCTTTGTGGAAGATTATATGCCAAAGCTTGAAAAATCTACGTGACATTGGCTTCAAACTGTACTTAACAGAAACGAAGTGGCTTGAAGTCATTTCATACTTGGATATGCGTTATGTGAGTTTTGTGCATACATCACGGTTTCAAGGGAAAGAATATACGCGTTACATCAACATGAATGATGGTGAATGGGAGACATTGCTTCAGGAGATGGATAACATTAACTCAGCCCTATGTACGGAATGTCATGTCATCACTCCTATCAAGCTGCAAAAGGATGGTCGAATGCTGGTGTCAAAACTACCCAAGAAAAGGCAGGCTGGAGTTCAATTGGAGAACATGAATGTGCAAAATCAACTTGGACTTACCTGTGACTATTGTGGTGCTTGCGGATATGTGGAGGATTATGATTGCCACTGTCACAAGTACAATTGCAAGATGTGCGAACCAAACAACTTCTGCAGCAAGTGTGGAGTACTTAAAGTCTGTGAAGCAAAGTAAAAGTCATAAGACACTGAAACAAGATGGACGCATGTTTTAAAAAGGCTTATGTTGACTTGATGATTGCTAAACTTGCCTGCTGTGGCACTCCAGACTATCAACTTTATCATTTAGACGCTTTTTGGGATGTTTTGCATCATAGTCTTGATGTGATTGAACTACATTCAAGAGTTCTTGGAGAATGTCATAAAAGTGGAATAGAAGATTCTGACTTTGACTTTGATTCTGCGCTTTATTCTGCCCGCGCTGATGTGGAAGTATATTTCACCGTGGTTGATTATTTGAGAGATTGCTGCAAAGAAGAGGAAACCGACATGTCAGAATAAACAAAGTCAACATGGAGAATCTTGTACTATTTAGCGGACACAAGGACGTGCTTTCAAACATGTTTCCAACACGACTTGAAAAGTATGGATATGTGTTCAACTCAAGTGAAGCTTTGTATCAATATGAGAAAGCAGTTTTTCATCACCGCCAAGATATTGCTTCAGCCATTGCTTCATCTAGAAATGGATATGAAGCAAAACGTATTGCTAAAGTGATAGCCCATGTCCATTATGGCATACAGTGAAGAGAAGCAAAATGCAAGATGTTTTACAAGTCAAACGGAATCAGTGTGTATTGTTTCGCAACAAGTTAAAAGAATGTAAAGACAAAACTTTAGTTGAAGCAACGTATGATCATTGGTGGGGAGCTGGTGTGAAACAATTGTCATCTCCTTCATATCCTGGTCAGAATATTATGGGAAAGTTGTTAGAAATGGTGTGGTGAGACTTTTCATTATGTTATCAAACGTCATGGTGTGCAGACATGTTTTTAGTAAATATATGGATGTAGAAGCATGTTTCAAGAACAAGTTTGTGGACTATATGATAAGTGAACTAGCACGTTTTGGAACTGTTGAACAACAGCTGGAACACTTTGACATCTATTGGAAATTTGCTCATTCCATGCCGAACTTGTCAAACTTGCGTAAGGATTTCATCAAAGAGTCAAACATTGCTGGAGCTGAGGAGTTTGATGTGGAAGCAGCATATCACTTTGCTCGATTTGATCCAAGACTGTTTGATGAAGTGAGAGAGTGGTTAATCTATGCTGCAGTATAATGACAGACATTACATTGAGACAATATATTGTACAAAAAAAACGTATGTGAAGAAATGTTATTAGCTGTAAAAAAGTTTGCATGTTTAGTATGTCCTGCTTGTCAACATGAAGAGTGTTCAGAACATACTTGTCATTCTGCATGTGTCTATTCATACTGGAATGAAGCTAAATATTATATTCATTTAGATAAAGTGTTAGAGAATGCAAATCAACGTTGTGAAAAATATGGTTTAGATGCTATTACATTAGATGAACTCAGTAGTTGGTTAGTGTTCATTGAAGACAAATGGTCTCCAGTTATTCACACCATAGTATCAATAGTTGATTTGTAAAATATGTTGATTGAGTTATAAAATAAAAAGTGTTCTGTTGAGAAGTGCTTTTTCTTTCATCATGTCGACGTGGAAAGACTACTTAACCAATATTTACTTTAAACCTGGACAACCTGGGGCATTTGCTGGACCTTCCAAACTTTATCACATATTAAAAAAACATGATCAACCAGTCACTCATTCGCAAGTGAAGAAATGGTTACAGGATCAAGATGCCTTCAGTTTACTACAACCTGTAAAATATAGGTTTAAAAGGCAATGTGACATTACACGTGGCATTGATGACAGGTGGGATATTGATTTAGCTGACATGGGAAACATAGCTCCCTATAATGATGACACCCGCTTTTTATTGGTTGTCATTGATGTGTTTTCCAAATATTTGTGGGTGCAGCCAATACCTAATAAATCACATACCAGTGTCATAGAAGCCTTTCAAAAGATTTTTCATGAAACACAACGAAGACCACGAACTCTAAGGTAAGATAAAGGGACTGAATTTAAAAACAGATGGGTAAAAGCATTTTTGAAGAAGGAGGGAATACATGCCTATACAACAAAGAATGAAACCAAAGCCAACTTTGCTGAGAGCCATTCGTACTCTAAAGGGAATGATGTATCGATATTTCCTACATAATCAAACGTATCGCTATATGGACATCCTTCCAGACTTAGTGTATAATTACAACCATAGACCTCATGGCTCCCTGTCTAATAAGTATGCTCCTGCAGATATTCGTAAAGACATTGAATCAAAAGTGTGGAAGTATATGTATGTAGACAAATTGAAATTGAAACCAAAGAAGAAAAAACCTTACAAATTTAAAATTGGTGATCAGGTGCGCATTTCCCACATGAAATATGTATTTCAACGAGATTATCATATAAAGTGGACGCAAGAAGTCTTCATTATCACACATCGTTGTAAGAAGCAAGGAATACACTTATATCGTGTGAAAGACTTTTTAGACGAGGATATTGATGGATATTTCTATGAAGAAGAACTGCAGAAAGTAACAAAAGATATTGAATCTGTCTACAGAATTGAAAAGGTGTTGAAAACACGAAGAAGACGAGGTGTTAAAGAATTACTTGTGAAGTGGTTAGGTTGGCCAAAGAAGTTTAACAGTTGGGTGAAAGAAACGAATATTCGAAAATGAAGCATCCATTCACATGTTTGGTCTCTCGACCTACAGGCAGTGGTAAAACGTTTCTAGTTAGAGAAATTCTAGAACAAAAGTTAATTAAACCCTCACCAAAAACCATTTTATGGCTCTATGCAGCAGATCAGCCTTTATACAAGGGACTGAAGGGTGTGGAATTTTACCAAGGCATTCCAGATTACATTGAAGAGCGTTTTAACCCGAAAACACCAAACTTACTCATCATTGATGACTTAATGCTCAAATGTCATAGTGATGAGCGTATGACACGTCTCTTTAGTGTTGGCAGCAGTCATCAAAATCTAAGCATTTTTTTTATTGTGCATAATTTGTTCCATCATGGTAGAGAAATGCGAAATATAAGTTTGAATACACATTACATCATTCTGTTTAAAAATCCTAGAAACAGTCAACAAATAAGTACATTAGCGCGACAAATGTATCCTGGAAAATCTAAATTTCTCATAGAAGCCTATCAAGATGCTACGAGCAAACCTCATGGCTATTTATTCATTGACTTGAAGCCGAAGACGAATGATCAACTACGTATTCGTACAGGTATTTTACCAAAAGATACAAATTACGTATATGTTGATAAAGTAGCGTATGAACAAGAACCAAGTCACTTGACCATTCGCAGCCAAGATGTCTAAACGTATTCAAGCGAATCAACCTTTTCTTCATTTGCTCGCACGCAGGTATAAGGAATTCAAGCGTGAACGTCATACCCTACGCACACTGGCAGATAAGAAGATATCACTGCAAAGAAAACAGAAGTTGGTTAATCAGAAAGGAGGATTCATTGGAGCTATTGCTAAATTTGCGTTACCTTTGTTAGCTCAGTTGCTGTTAAAATCAAACATACTATGAAAATGGTCCTCATTCCTGAATATGAATATAAAATGTTGTTAGAAAAGAAGGGAAAAGATGGTGAAATCGAATCGAAAGTGAATAAACTTTTACGTGGAAAACGCACTCGTGAAAAGGCAATAGAAATGTCTCAGGTTCTTGCACGTGATTTACGAACAATTCAATCACAACAACAAAAGTCTGTTACATCATCCAAAGCAGAATAATCAGAAAAGTCCCAACAGTTTCTAACCCAATTTCAACCTATTTATCATGTAAAACTAACACAACTTCTAGCGGAACTGAAGAAATATGGTACGAGATGGACAGATAAAAATGAACTTGTTTTAAAAACGGGTACTGTCATTCAAATTCCAACATTATTGATTTGTTGAAAGAAGCATTGGTTTCTACAAGAAGAAAAGAACGACGAGAACCACCACATGGTTTGAAGCAGTTTATTGAGGAAATTGTAGACGCTAATATTTCCAAAACTGTTTTTGGCAAAAAGACAACTCGTGCAGATATTGCAAAAGAGATACAACAACGTCAACAAAGGTTGTTTCCAGAAGGATGGGAAACGTTTTAACACGGATTAAAGAGTTATGGTGTTGTTGTAAAGAAAATGGAAATACTATTCCTGTAAAAATTAGGTGTGTCAGTGCTTGTTGTCAAGGAGAAGTAGTAGATACCAATGTAGATAACAATTTAGACGACAATGTAGACAGCAATGGCGATGACGAGTGTTAAACATGAAGTAATGTATAGGCATATCTAGTTAATCTACATCACACAAACGATTTAGTCATCATGGAGTCAACAAGTTTTTATATAACTTTACCTAGCAATGCTAGTTTGAACTATTATCCTACTAATAAGGCGTCTACTTATCAAATTCGTTTACCTCGTACACTATATTTGAACGGAAAATATGAAGTAGCCTTAGCTAAAATTCAATACCGACACACATGGACGACAATGAGGCCAGGAATAGACTATACTCTTCATCAGATGTATTTTATCCAGTTTATATTCCATATGGTTACTACAGATCCATACCTCAAATACGTACTGCAATAAATGCAGAATTACAAAAATCTATTAATGCAAACCCTATAAGGTTAAAGTATGATAAAATTAGTCGAAATTTTCCTTTATTTTAAGAGATGATTATGATATTGTCTTTTCTACTGGATAAGCTGAGATTTTAGGATTTAAACCAGATAAATGGTATAAAGAATCTGGTCCTGCTGAACATCAATCCGATGTGAAACATGGATTTTATACACTTTATGTGTACTGTAGTATTTGTGAGCCACAAGTAGTTGGAGATTATTATGTTCCTTTACTACGTTCTGTTCCCATTGAAGGGTATGATGGTGATATTATTATGAAAACTTATGAAGAACCTCATTACGTCACTGTAAACACATCCAAATTTGATACAATAGAAATGAATATTAAGGATGACACAGGTCATAATGTGTCATTTCAAACTGGGAAAGTGATATGTAAACTTCATTTTCGACCAAAAGCATTATGAAAGCATATACACACGATCCGTCTGCATATCGTAACCATTTTCTTCGTCAAGTGGGCGGGGAATTACCAGGATTTAAAGGAGCACGAATACAGTATGGAGATGGTATTGGTTCAATATTGGGATCATTGGCTCGCAAAGCTATTCCACTGCTTAAGGCAGGGGCTAAAATCGTTGCACCACATCTTAAAAAGGCTGCGAAAGATGTTACAGGCCGAGTAGCACAACGCGTCATTGGTGATGTGTTAGGAGGACAAAAGAGAGCACAACCTGCAAAACCTGTCAGAAGGCGAAAGGCAGCTAAACGGATAACATCAACAAAATATAAGAAAGATTTTAATCATGTCTTTAATTCATAATCATTCTTGTGAATGTAGTCTTTCTCCATTAGAATGGTTTCACATACCACCAACGCAAACTGCTGTAGAAAAAAGTTATAATGTGGACTATCAACCACTCACTACCATTAGAGAGGGCGCTCCAATAGAATTCTACATTCCTGCGAGTACAGAAGAATATCTAGATTTAAAGAACAGTAGACTTCATATTGTATGCGCTGTTGTAAAGGCTGATGGAACACCATGCGATGTCGATATTAATGTATCATGTATCAATGATTTGTTTAATGGGTTATCGTCCAATATTGAATTGTTTTTAAATGATCGTTTGGTATCACATAGTAACAATACCCATGGTTATACCAGCATCATATCTCATCTCATTCATGACTCGGAAGAAAGTCGCCATTCTTAGCGCTCTCTGCGTCTCATATATAAAGATACTGCTGGGTCAATGAATAGTCATGAGGTGAAAAGAGCTAATCATGAAAGATATGTAGCAGGTTTTCATGTAAATGTTGAGGGTGATGGTGTAGCTCTGCAGGGAAATAATGGTTTACATAATCGTTATTTGTATACACGTCAAAGCCGTGAGTTTACGCTAACAGGCGGTTTAAGGGTAGATTTGTTTGCGCAAGATCCCTATCTTCCAAATGGTATTAGTGTGAAATTGCGTTTACATAGACAAAAAGATGAATATGTATTAATGGCTGCAAATAATGGTTATAAAATAGAAGTGAGAGATGCGTTTTCAACCATTCGCAAAGTGAGGGTTAGTCCAGGTATTCAGTTAGGACATGCAGATGCATTGATGAAAAGTCCTGCTAAGTTTATTATTACTAGTAAAGACTGTAAAGTGTTAGCTATTCCAGCTGGATTTCAATCTTTTGTGAAAGATAACATCTTTTTAGGCCAATTACCAAAACGTTTTGTCATTGGACTGGTTCATAATGAAGCCTTTGCTGGAACAGTAATGAGAAATCCATACAATTTTTATCATTTGTTTCTAAACTTTATGCAACTTTACACGGATGGTGAACCAGTCCTATCCAAACCTCTCAAACTTGATATAAATCGAGGCAAATATCTTGATGCTTTTGAAACCTGATTATGATGGTGATGATCATTATGTCTTTATCAAGCATGGGAATTTGAGACTAGAAATGCCGGTGCCTTGCAAAATACAGTCAATGTTATAGTGTATGCTGAATTTGATAACATTGTTGAAATAAGTGCAAATCGTAGCATTCAATTCGACTACCAGTCATGAATACGAAGCAGATAGAAGCCATCCTATCCCATGATGCCGCGACAAAAGACTTGTTCCAAGGTTTGTTTCCCATGGACCAGTTACCATCTTTACAACGTGGTGCCTATGTCATCAACAGAGACGATCATGATGAGCCAGGACAGCATTGGGTGGCAGTATATTATGACAATGACCCTGCAGAATATTTTGACTCTTATGGACTTTTACCTATAGAAAGTCGTTTGAATAAGTTTTTAAAGTTCAATTTCATTTATAATTCAGTTCCATTACAAACACCGATATCATCTACATTCGGATTTTATTGTGTGTATTATATAATTCAAAGAGCTCGAGGACATAGTCCTTTTGAAATCATTGATGTATTAAGAAGAATTGATGGTGATTTTGTTGTAAAAGATTTTGTATATAGGCATTATCAGCCATTATTTTATTGATGTTTTATTAGTTGTATTAGTGAAGTAGTTGGTAATTGTAATATGAATATGGTAAAGGATTTTGTATATAGGCATTATAAGCCATTATGTTATTGATGTTATATTAGTTGTATTTGTTGGTAATTGTGAATTATATTATGAATATTGTAAATAATCAAGACAGTTGTATACGACATTCTTTGTTTATTGTGTTATACATTATTTACATTTTTACAATTTTTTACATTAAACGTTTATTTTACAAATACATTCAATACATCGATAAACACATGCCATTCATACCAATATAAATTAATATATGTATCATAGACATTACATTCACGTTTGTAAATGCTATGAAAGCTCACATAACACTGTCCATTACAAAACTTTATTATTTTCACATTTTCGTGTTCCGACAGTTTCAGTTCATATCCATCTTCATTTATGTCAATGTTCATCACCATAACGCACATGGGATGTGTCAGCTCAATGGCCTCGCATGAGTTGCACTCCTCCCTCTTTGAATTCAAGCGTCAGGTTCTTTCCAATCCAATGCTTGTAACAGAGCGTACCATTCGACTGTGTTGAGGGTGATGTAGTCGTGGCGTTCTGTAAGCTCGTCATATTGGCGAAATTGTACAAACACGTCTAGACAGTTCCCAGTCACACGCACTTCTATATCATTTGAGAGTATTAGGAGAAAGCCAGGTATCCTCAACTTCTCTAGATGTTCTTTCAACACAGATTGTTCGCCAGGCGATAGGATGATATATTTTCCAAAATTTTTTAGCACAATGTCATCAAATAAGTTTCTCATATATGAGAATCCATGTGTAATGGGATTATAATACAACACATAGTCTTCCATCTCGTTCAACAGTCAGATCAACTATGAGCTGTCTTCTTTGCAAAGACGTTTTTATGCTCGGATGATGTCAAACAGTGGATGTTGTATAGCTTCTAGGAATCGTAACACTGCGCGCCAATTCTTGATATCAAAGTGAATCATATCTGTATATGGAGTAACTGGCACAACTCCCTTATAATCCTCTGGATAATCCTGTAAAAGATTTCTCCAAAATGTCACGCGTATGTTAGAATCATGTTCAGTCACAAACACTTCCACTTTATTTTCAAGTCTACGTTCAAACCCATGTTCAAGCGGTATGTTTTGAAAGTCTTTCCACACTTCAGGTTTAAACCGATGGTAACTTATTCGAGAACCTAATATCACTTCATTCCTATCATTTACAGTAAGATAAACACCACCGTTCAACATGAGTGCATTCATGATTTTACCTTGTTATGCGCTGCCTTCTTGTCTGCGAAGCCTTTTATCCACTTCTTTCACTTGCTTCTTCAGCATTTTCCATTCAGGTATTGTCTGCAAAATTCCCTTTTTCGTAGGACAGTTTCTTCCAGTCCCCTCATCTCTGAGGTATTTGCGAATGTTTACCAATCCTTCATTGCTTTGTTTCATAATCTTGATATACTTTCCATTTCCTAGAGAAAGCATTCCATCCCACGACTGTGGTGTTGGTGCCGTCTCCACTTTCAATTTTTTGATGGTAGTGTCAGGATTGTTCACTTTTAAGTCTTTGACTGTATCAGCAAGAGTATCCATATCCGTTGCTGACCTTTTCCGATTCATGTTCACGCTTCAGTATTCACACCTCAACTAACTCTCAAGTTGAAGTGTCTCCCCCTTATATACTGTAATGTCCATGTGCCAAAGTGGAATAGCCATCATTCAACACATATCGCTTGTCGTCATAGGGGGAGAGAGCCACTTTCCTCATCTTCTCAGAGAAAATCTGATGGTCATGACTGCGAATGATGTGTCCTGTAGTCATCGTTTGCGTTTGGTTGAACAAACTGTCTTTATACTGCTTATGTTTCATACGTCTTTGACACGCTCTAGTGATGCCTTTGGCCGTACGTTTTTCTTTCCCACCATACATCATACTGTACATTTTCGGTCGAAGTCCAACAAACTCTTCAATGGGAATACCCGCCGTCTCATCTTTCATTTTCCCAAGCACTTTCTTGTTCACGTTGGAATGTAGGAAATGATCTGGTGGATAGTCACTTGTGTCGAACAGGTCAGCATCTTCCTGCATATCCTTGTAGATATCGTCCGTTTCTATGTCGTAACATAGACAGTCGGTGTCGCTGAACAACAGCTTGGCGTCGGGATACTTGACCATGATGTAGTTGTAATGAAAGTGGAACACGAGCACTTTGCTGAGGTCGAGAATGGTGAAGCCCACTTGAATGGGTTTATCCAGAAGCAGATCCACTTTGCGTAAATGTACTGCGGTCAAATCTTCGTTGAAAATTCTAAATTTGTGGAATGAAGGTTTGGCTACAAGTTTTTTGAACCGCTTTTCCTTGTGAACCAGTTCCACATTGATTCGCTTTCTCACATTTTCCATAGTTTTGCCAAACACAGAGTTGTTCATCAATTTGAAGAAGTCTTTCTCAAATGGGTTCTTGGCGAACTTTCTCTTTTCGGTGATCAAGGAGATGTATTTCTCCAACCATTTGTTCTGTTCAAACATGATGGCACGGTGCACCTTAGTGACTTTCAAACCCAGTGAGACATACTGTTGTAAATTTCTATAATGAAGTACATATTTCTTCTTGTCACACAAGTTGGGAATGAGTTTTTGACTAGGTTTGTCTTTCATGTTTAGATCTTTCCGTAGCTTCTGACTATGTTCTGACAATTCTCCCACTTTGACACATTTCCGTTCTGGAGCCACTGGATAGTGATTATGACGATCATGAATGGTTTCTGGGTATTCCAAATCCACCTCTAAAATGTATCCAATGTCATCATCTTCATCCACATCCATGAAGTCAATAGAATCTGGCTCGCTCACCCACATAAATCCTCTTTGTGGCATGCTTTGTGACATGGCCCAACCATACAAGTTGTTTGCGTCGAGGTACATGAGGTAGTCGTTTGGTAACTCAGAATTGTAATCTGCTACGTAGGGGTTATTTGGTTTCGCATACTTGTGTGTGATGACAGATATTCCTCCACGTAGACCTTGTTCAGCCATTTGGTACATGTCAATGTCGTTGATCAACATTGCATCCCACGACAGTCCTGGTGCTGTATAGTAGTGAGCAGGATCCAATTCATACGTGTTGAGACACACTTGACGAAAATTTTCAAACACGTCGGCTAATAATAACACATCTGATTTCAGGTACAGGTCATGGTATTCGCCAAATGTAGTACAGTTAAATGTTTTCCACACCTTCTGCGCATGCGTATAATCCTCATCGCTAATGTCTTCTTCACTAAGCAGACTGTAAAACTTATCCTTGGACGGCAGTTGTGTTTCAGCAAACTTGGATGGTTCGTCCACGTAATCGTAGGGATACACTCCCTTTCTCAGCAGCAAATCTTGTTGGTTGCTATCGTGAATGTGAGAGGTCATGCTGTAGAAGTTATCTTTCCCTTCTGCCGCAAGGTTGGATACCAACTTCTGTAGAGAGGTACTCATGAACTGAAAGCTGTCTGTAAATTTAAGATTGCTCATGGTGAATGCAATATATTTCTCAACAGTGTTGGGAATGACTGTAATGGTTTCATTTTTGAACTTTCCAATTTCCTCCATGATCAAATGGCTGTGGAAAAACACAGGGATGATAAAAGAATCTTTAACATCCTGCTTATCCTTTCGAAGTCGGAATTGTAAGTTGCATTCATTATGTGCAGCTCCACGGCTTTTGCCATTGATGTGGCCATGATCTCTCACACGATCTGCTCCTAGAGGCTCATGACAAATGTAGCAATCAACAGCGTTCTTGAAATCCTCTTTGTCTTCACGAGTCATGACCATTTCCTTTGGCTGCAGCAAGCCATGCACAATACGATCACGCTCATTCACCATATGATCTAAAAAGACTTTCACGGCATTGTCTCCTCGATATAGGACTGGGGCACGTATGTCATACTGGCTGACAACGACATAAGCGAAGCTGTTTGGACGATGATGCTGATACTTGTCTCCTTCCTGCTTTTTCGTGAAACATTCAAAGTCTGCATAAATCACAAACGGTGCTCGCTGTTGTTTGGCTACATTCTTAAACTTGATGAAGGGTTTCTTGGGGAATGATAAACGTTGTGCTCCATGCTTGCCACACACTTCACGATGCTTGTCTAAAAGATCTTGTCGCATAAACCCGTGAAGACAGTTGAAACAATAAAAAGCTGCATTCTGATGCTTTGATCAATAAGCCATAAGTCTGCTGAAATTCTTGATGAGACAGTAATGCCTTTTCTTGTCATTGCTAATCAAAAGCAAATTGATTTCACTTGCGCTGGTGTTTCGACCCAGTTGTATCGGAACAACTACATCATGTTCATATCCAAACACATTGATAGACACATCATTCTCCTTTTCAAACTTTGGAATGTCTGTAATGGGTGTGGGAAATGTCATGCCTTCCACCTTTAATTCATTCTCAAATGGCTTGTAATGATTCTACCCAGTTGTATCGGAACAACTACATCATGTTCATATCCAAACACATTGATAGACACATCATTCTCCTTTTCAAACTTTGGAATGTCTGTAATGGGTGTGGGAAATGTCATGCCTTCCACCTTTAATTCATTCTCAAATGGCTTGTAATGATTCACGCGATATGGGTTGTCGTTATGAGGGTGAAGGTGAGCCAATACAGACCATAAGAAGCACTTGTTATCATCATGCTGAATATTTAATACAGCCTTTGTATTCTTTACTTTCTTCGGTAGCGGAATAAAACTACTCGCTTCTAGTGGCGCTGACGTAGCTGTATGCGCTTCAATATACAATATGTTATCCAACACTCAGCCAGAACCTTGTCGCTCATGTTCATCAAACTTGGTAAACAATTTTTTATAGGCTTCTGGCAAGTCCTGCTCAATATCGCTGGATTGTATGCTGTATATGTTGGACTGCTGATAAAGGCATTATCTACTTGTTCTACCATAACGCCTTCTGCATTCGCCGTCAGTTTCTCGAAGCGTGCATGCACCACAATATACCATTTCATGCCACGGTTTAACGTTTCTAGCAAATGTCTCTTGATCCGGTTCTCTTGTTGTCGCATTTCAAGCAGTAAATCCGATCCATCTTCAGGCTCAAACCGTCTTTCCTGTGCGTTTTCACCAAGACTCACTCTTCTGCCTCTTCCTACTTGTCCTGTCTTTTCTTTCTTTCTTTGTTCTTCATGTGGTACATTTTCCATCTCAACACATGCATGCGTCTCAAAAGCATCCAAAGATGGAAATATTTTAATACATTTACCGCAGAGGACTGGAGCAGGTCTGTCAACCCCATCTTTACCGTCTTTCGTCTCTTAGCTTCAATATGCTCAACAAGCTCTTCGTGAGCACGTTTCATCCTAGCTGGTTTGCATGTATGTGTCACGAACACTTCCAGAGATGGAAATGTCACATCACAATCATGACAGTAGACTGTAGCCATCGTTGTTGTTGTTGTTGTTGCTAGAACTGAAATGAGGCGAAATACACGTTTCACTCTTCCTTTTATACCACTTCAATGATGTGTAACTTGTTGACTTAGCAGAATTTATCACTGATTCATATGCATGTTTCACTCATGCTTTTATGCTACTTATACCAAAATATGGTGTGTAACTTTTCAAAACTTGCTAAAATTGCTGACTCAGCAGAATGTATCACTGCTTGATATGCATGTCTCACCTATAGTTGTAGAGTTGTACAGCTGCACAGCAGAGACATCTAGCGGTGAAGCCAAATGGTATTCATCCGCCAAATGGTATTCACCCGCGAAATAACACAGGAAATAACTGAATCAAATGGTGAAATTTTCATGTAAATCGGTCAAGTATAACAAAAGTTATCCCATTTTTAAGTTAAAATGGCTGCATGCTACAAATATGCATACAGCCAGCTGCGCAACCAGCCCATGACTATGTTAAAACTTTACATAAAACTGAATCAAATGGTGAATTTTTCATCCAAATCAGTCAAGTATAATGAAAGTTATCTCACTTTTTCACTTTTTCCAAAGTGAAAATGGCTGCATGTTACAAAAATGCATACAGCCACCTGCGTAACTAGCCCATGACTATTTTATAACAAAACTATATATAGAAATGAATCAAATGGTGAAAATTCCAGGTAAATCGGTCAAGCATAACAAAAGTTATCCCAGTTTTAAGTTAAAATGGCGGCATGCTACAAATATGCATACAGCCAGTTGCGCAACTAGCCCATGATCACTTTATAGCAAAACTTTACATAAAACTGAATCAAACAGTGAAATTTCCATACAAATCGGTCAAGTATAACGAAAGTTATTCCAGTTTTTTCCACTTTTTGTTTACAAAGTTTCAATGAGTTCCACTTACTGATATGACTGTCACTGTTGTTGTCAGGTGCTCATCCCTTATATACCACTCTGATGTGATCAAATTGTGGTGTGCAACTTATGCTGACTTGACAGAATGTTGCTGACTTGACAGAATGTTCTTGATTTGCCAGAATGTTGCTCGCCTGGGGGGGTCTGTCCCGACTGCCAGGGGGGGTGGGGGGAGGGGGGTATCTCCTGACTGCCGGCTGGGAGGGGGGGGGTCCCGACTGCCGGCTAGGGGGGTGGTTCCGACTGCCGGCTAGGGGGGGGCTGTCCTGACTGCCGGCTAGGGGGGGGCCTATTCCAGAACCATCGTTTTCCTACTACTTTTGCCCCGGAAACCCCATTTTTTTCATTCTTTTTTACAAGGTAAGGCATGTCTCAAATAGAGCTCTCTCTTTCCCACGAAATGACGTTTTCACATTTATATATTATAGGTGATGTTGTTAAATGATTTTATGTCAAAATATTCAAACAGTTGTATCACAAATTGACTATATATTTAGTTTTTATTTAAAAAATGTATTTTTGACGTATACTATTCAGCACTAATATTAATCATTTGGCTGAATATTTGAAAATGGAAATTGTTTTCTGATGCCATAAAACATTTTTATCAAATTTCAATACTAATATAATTAAAAGGTCCAATTTTTTTCATTTCAAAATGTCTTGCATCACTAAAACCAAAATAGATTTTTAAAATTCAGTGAGTGCTTTCAGATATATAGAATTAATATTAAAATTAAATTTGTGATATCTATAGTCAATTTACGATATCAAGAATAACGGATTGTGGTGCTATGCCAGTATGCTTTTTATATCGAGAATTCTTTATTGAAATAAACATATAAATCTGAAATCAGCATACCAACGGATCGAGTCCATTTTCCAATAGCTATAAAACACACACCAATGCCACCTTCCAATACAAGAGTTAATCAATTGAAACGATACATATATTACTTTGGCTTTTACAGTTCTGATATTCCAAAGAAAGTATTTGTATAATAATATTTCCTGGATGATAAAAAGTATGAGAAAGTGATCACATTTTTTTAATTCCAAAATAAACCAAACAAACCAACCAAACAAAAAACTCATAATGCAATTTTATACCACACTAAACTCATGTGAACGTTTCTGCTTTTGTATTTTATATGTTATCTGTCTCTGTTTGTAGAAGATGAAATCTCTCGTTATAATTTCCGGTGTCTTCGCCTTCCTGGCTAGCAGTAAGACCACTATTTCTTCATCGCTTTATATGCGGAATATACAAAGTGTCTTCAAATGACCATAAATATTGTTGCAAGATTAGATGAGACAATGAGTGGCCAAGTTTCGGACTGTCCTCGAAGAACTGATGCAAATGTTTAGCAATTCTTAGCACATCTTGACCCTTTCCCCATTTCCAACAAAACTTTGCTGCAGTCTTGTAAAAAAAGAGCAATTACACTGATGATGTATGCTTGAGTGCAACAAAGAACTGCAACCGTCTGATAGAAAAACGTGCAAAAGAGGAAGAATAACTACATTTCTTTCATTCTTCTCTTTTAAAGAATGAATTAAATAGCTAATGCATGCAATTGTTCACCAGACAAGCAACAAAACAGTATTTCATTCTGTTGCACAATGTAACTGTTTGAACACGTTTTTTCAGCCAATGCTCTGTCCTGCTACGTTTGTACCAACAGTGATCCATGGGAAATAGGCAGCGCGTGCAAAGAAAACGGACCAGAAACGTCCGGCATTCCAACATTAGATGACCCCACCAACAAGGTTTGCTACGTGTGTAGCAAGAGCGTCTGTAAGTTCACTTTAATGTCCCTACAAATATTTCACCAATGCACCTATTATCGAGTTGTGGACGAACGCATCAACCCTTTTTGAAAGAGGTTCATAATTTTTCCGATACGCTGATATTTTAACACTAAGTTTGATATAGATAGATACCAAAGAGTACCCATGAGCATTTTGCCAAGCTACGACAGCCGCGGCTCAAAAAATTATGTGATTTGGCAGAGGGTTGAACACAACACCTTATGGTTGTCACCATCCAAATGGCAATTCTATGTTAATATTTTTCTGAACTTAGCTAAAAGCAAACGCTGAAAGTAAATACAGAGATACGTGCTATGTAAAAAAGCCCAAAGCAAACACTAATCGCTCAAATTAAATATCAAAGTTTTCACAACTTTAGTTGTGTATACATAACTGTGACGTGTACACAAAGGTTTCTTAGCACTATAATATAATGACAGATAAATCAGCTTTAAGGCTGAGAGTGTGTAGTAACAAAATCCTGTGAAAACGTGACTTCAAAACTACGAAAATGCAGGTTTTTAAAGATTTGAGAGCAAACAGTGAGGATGTGATTGGTGAGCAAAGATCATAGAACAAGCACTCCGTACCGAGCACATGAACAAATGCTTACTGAAAAATAGACCTCTGTATACAACGCAAATGTCTTTCTACTTATTTATATTTTCTCCTAATATTTATGTTTATTTTTTTCCCACAGTTGGTGACGAAGTATGGCGTGGATGTTTATCCAAGTCAGAATTCAATGATTTCGCGAACGTCAGCAGGAGCAATCATGACGAATGCAAAAAGCAAGACGACTCCGGTAAGAAAGTAGACTACTTTTGTTTCAGAATTATGAAATTCAGCTCTCTTTGCGACAATACATTTTGTTGCTTACTTTACTTTGGAAACTCTAAAGTGCAAACTGTTTTATTTATGACCACATTGTTATATATTTTGCAGTCAATAAAATTCAATAATTTTTTTATTAATGATGCTTTTCTATACCTTTTGTACACAGAGGTTTGCGTATGTGATAGCGACAACTGCAACGGAGTAGGACCCGTCGGGATCTCTCTTGCCTTGGTCACCATCTTGTCTTTTGTCAAGTTTCTGTTCTAACGAGTGGCTACTTCCGAACATCCAGTGTCACATACCAACCAACAAACGTACCACCAACCAATCAGGAACTTCCACATGCCAACATTCTCAGTCGCCAACTAATCAGGAGCGTCCATATGCCAACATCCGGTGCCACCAGGCATTTGAACTTGTGATGATGGACTAAGAATGTTTTTCAGAAAATATTGGCCAAACCATAGTCACCCAAAACTGATCAAAACCGAGCAAATTATCACCTTCAAATAACTGAAATAACTGCGTGGCAATTACAACAGACTAAATTTAGATAATGCACAGAAAAACAGTACAATTTAACCAGAAATTCTTTTTCAGCACGTATCTTTGTTTTTATCATTCTTTGATTGATTATAATCTTAACATACAGACATAGCATTGAGCAGCGAGACTACAATATGACATTAGTGCTTTTTAGCTCGCGTATTGTGAGAGATTCATGCAGTTACTGAGATTATTCAAATTTCGAAATCAACTTCTACTTTTTCAGTGATATAGAATATATCTGTTACATGTAAGATATGATAACACAAGAAACTCTACAAAATGATACTTTATTTATTTTAAAATTTTAAGGCATTTATAAATAATTTTGTGCACGCCTGCTTTTGGAAAACATAGAAGCTTGACAATGTCTTTTATCTCAATCATGCAACTGAGCAATGTGATTTGCTAACAGCCAACGATTCATTATCATTTTATTTCATTTCATAATTATCCATGATTTATATATTTTTGATGCCTGGAACTGCCTGGCATTAATGACGTACACTGTGTAATGTGACGTACACAAGGCGCTTATCGCAGCATCACGTGACATTGGATGGGGTTACTGCCGTTCGTAACTTATCACCGTATATCTTCTTCCGATTTTTTCCAGGGCCAACCCCCAAATTTACCTCCTTTGCCTTTTGAACACACATAGTAACGCGAATGCTGCCAAGTGCCCCCGGTTACCACTTCCTGTTTGCATAGCGAAACAGAGAGAGAGAGAGAGAGAGAGAGAGACAGTCTTTTAAAAATTCAATTAACTCATATTCTTGTAACTCTTCTTAAAGAAAATTGCCTTTAACAATAACATCCAAAACGAACAGATTTTTCTTTAAATCAAAGAACTTGTGACGATTGATCCTATCTTACGAATCCACATCGCAGTTACTATGATATTGGAAAATCTCAGTTGAGTTGAACTACTCCTCGAGGGATTATACGAATACCTATACGACAGCTACGATTGCCATTTTCAAAGGCAATACCGGCGTCAATAGTACAGCCGTTTCCTTTACAGCAATTGCAAACATTTACTCAGGCTACTATGACAGTGCTTAATTGCTGAGTTTACACAAAACGAGCGATTTAAGCATGTTATAATCTCGGTAATCTTATCGATTGCGATGAGAAATTTTATTAATTGCACCAACTCAGTAAAAGTTTTGATGCGCAAAAGACGATTTTCATAGCAGTGAAACACAAATGGATAAGAGTAAAGAGAGAAAAAGAAAATGTGAGCCTAGGAGTATTGACTTTGACTAGTCAATGATAATGGAATTGAACGTTGTACAAAATCAAAAAGATTTCAGATCCCCTAAATTAGTTACGCCAAGATTTGGTTACTATGACAGTTGTAGATATCTCAAATTGTTTCATGTTGTTATGGATAACTTAAAGATTGCATTAAAGATGGCATTAAAGATACGACACAGCTCGAAGAACACGTTTCAGTTGACGAGCGATTTCAACAGAAAATGAGTGACGACACGATAGTCACATCTGTGATGCCTACTGAAGTCGATAGTGACATTGAAAGCGAATCCGATGGGGATATAAAACCGAAAACAACAGACGAAATTTTCAGTAGTTTGGAAGATTTATGACTTGACATTTGCGCTAGAAATTGCGGATGAAGCTCTTACTAAAATGAACTGGATAATACACAGGCTTGAGACCACATGTGGCTCAAAATCACATCAAAAGATTTTGATTCAGGACCACGAGTCAATATTGCTCCGTGTTGTTTCAAGAAAAACCAATACCAGTCTACTGTAATTTTTGCAATTAAGTATGGAATGCCATTATTACATTTATTAGGCAATTATTGATATCAAGAATTATTTCTTGATCTCAAAAAAGGATTTTCTGATATCAAGAATTAATTTTTGATCTAAAAAAATTATATTTTGATATCAAATGTTTGCTGTGTGTTCATAATTCTTGATATCAAGAAATATTTATTGATATCAAAAATGATTTCATAATCACTAAAAATGATTTGTAGAGACCAAAACTTCAATTCTTGATGGCAAAAATAAAATATATTTGGTAGCAAAATCTCTATTTTCCGCTCAATAAGTAATTTTCTTTTTATTGTTAACAAGAATTTATTTCAGATATCACTATTTCAGAATGAGACCTTTTTACTTTTATATTTTGAAATCTACAAATGATTTTTCGATCTCAAAACTTAAATTTTGATATCAAAATATTAATCTATTTTTTATATAAAACATTAATTGGTCTTTGCGTACAGAATCTTTCTTCTAATTTTTACTGTACAAAAAAGAAGCAATTCTTGAGCTTCAAAATTGTGTTATTATTGATATCAATAACTCAAGTTTTCACCTAAATAATTGAATTGACGATTCTTCAATTTTATACAAATGTTTGTCTCTTTTAAGATTTTTTAAGTAAGTAAATTGAATTTTTGATCTCAAAAAACAGTTTTGATTAAAATTTTATTATTGATAGCAAAATATAAATCAAAGATATCTACCTTGATTTATTGATATCTTAAATGATTGTCAATATCCTCCTGTTGATGTAAGGCAAAAGGACGCAGTTTCGGTTTGATTGGTTTAACACCTTCTTGTATTTTAATTTCATGTTGTGCAGATGTGGTGTAACCTACATCTAAATCATCTCTCGAGAATGTTTCTACATATTTCAGCAACAAAGTCTTTAAATCATCCCTCTGTATCATGCTCAAATGGACACAGGCCTCATTGAATATATCTCTTATATAATAAGAGAGATCTGTAAGGTCGAAACCCATTTTTGGTTCCTCATTTTCTGTTGGTTTTGTTTCATTTGCATTACTCTGTAAATCATCAGTCTCTTCAGTTATGTTATCTTCATGCACTACCGTTACAATTTCTGATTATTTTAAAAACCCAACTAGAGCATTCGGGCGAAGAATAACTTTCTTACTGTTGCAATTAGGTATTCATATTGGTATCAGTGTATCACCATTTACACATGCTAATGAACAGGGAACAACTTCAATTTTTTCTATAAATCCTGTGTAAGGATCCATTACCAAAGGTGTTGTTGATGTTGATGTATGAGCTTGTTTATTGTTGTTTGGATAGTTTTTAACTTTGCCAGAGATAATATATTCCTGCGCTGGTTCCAATTCCTGTGTCTTTGCTACTGTTACTCATCTTATTACAGGCAACCCATCTAAAACAAAGAAAGGAGCCTTTGTTCCAGTTAGAATAACCAGGTCTTTTCTTGCGTTAAGTTCTCCTCCAAACTCTTTTAACCACCTAAAACTAAGGATAACGCTTTCCCCTGGGAGATTTGTGACATGAAAAATCACTTCTTTTGTTGTATTTTTGCCGTCATTGGCAGATGAATCTTTCCCAGCATTTTCATCTCTTCTCCAGAAACATTGAATATCTTACAATTTGAATTCATAAGTGGTGGTTTCTCCTCAAAAGCGTCATATATTGCTTTGGATAATTAACAGACAGAAGTTCCAGTATCGAGTAACATTGGGACGGGTTTGTCTAGAGCAGAAAATTTTGAAAACAAATAAATTCATTTTGATCCTTTTCGATAGAGATTCATACCAAGTTTACACTTGTCGATAATTTCATTTTATAGAATAATGTCCATTCTTTTACTATATGAACGATTCCCTAAATCAAAATCATGAAAATCAAATTCCTGAACTATGTCACTTTTCAGTCGGCAAAAATCTTCTGTGTCTACCTCCATTGCTAATTTAGGAAGAGCTTTTGTTCTTAGCTTTTGTTGTCCATTCTCCACATCCTCTTGACTAACATTGTTGGAAATAAGCCAATTTCAGTAATCTAATGAGGCAGTTTGTTCGATTTTGTTGGTTTCTCCTCTTGCGTGCTTCCGACTGCGGGCTTCAGATCGGAAGTCCACGCGTTTAAACATTCAATCCTCGTTTTAGATGGACACTCGTTTTGATAATGCCCTTTGCCTTCGTATTGATTACAAGTCACCTTGTTAAAGTCTCGCTTTCGATCCTTAATAACATGCATTTTGTAGCACATTTCTTCCATTTTCTGTCCTTCATCGTCCTCTACGTACTCATAATCATCTTCTGGTTAAGGGACCACCATATTGACACTATGAAATGGCGCTTTAAATTGTTTCTTTTGATCTCCCGTCTCTTCGAAACATGCCCTCTATTGTTTCCATAGACTGATAAGCCTGAATAGCTTTTAATATCTCATCCACCGTTTGTATTGTTTACGTTGTGCTGTCAAATGCTTTGCTAAATCTTTATCAGTGACACTTCTTTGTCATTTCCTCTATAAAATGGTAAGGTTCTCCAGGAAACGCTTTTCTGGCGAGCATTCTTAAATTATCAGTATGAGAAATGATATCATCTGATACGTAAAGCTTCCGACTGAATAACATGGACCGATAATGGTCGACATCTCTGTCGCTAAATCTCTCGTCGAGTTTGTTTAGTACTTGATCCACTGAGATCTGTAGCAAACTCTCAAAACAGTTGCCCATCTATGTACGAGATTTTGTATCCAAAGCAATCATTAACTGTGTAATTTCTCTTTTTCAGAGCAATCTAAAGAATAAGCCACCATTTCGTTTTGCTTTTTAGACGACTTCCATTCCTCCTGTTTCCCTGAAAACTGGGGTAATCGTAACTTTATGTTGAGTTTTTCAATGGCAATTCGATTTCCTACAGAACTGCTTCTTTGAGATTGAACTCTATTATTTGAATGATGGCCTCTTGACATAGACCGACTAATTCTACCACGCTCTCTTCCCCTTCCATCAAAAGAAAACAATCGAGGCTGAGAACATGTGTTGAAATTGTGTGAAGAACCATCGACTGACCGAAAATGTTGTCGTAAGCTATCAATTGATGGTCCACCTAATGGCTCACAGTAGTAACTGCTTTGATCATAATATCTATTTGTGTCATCACTACCATCATGCGGAAATCCTGAATGATTTACTCGAAAAGAAGCAGGGATAGAACGAATTGCATTTGTCCTTTTGAAATGTGGTGTACGTTGAGCAACAGGAGTGCTATGATTCGAGGGGCCTTTTGTCGAACAATTAGCTTGATCGTTCCCTAAATCAACTAAATCTCTACTTTGATAAGGGTTTTGTCTTAGTGCAACCTCTTCTTCTTCATCATTTGTACTTAGTGAATCGTGTGATTCTATCGTGCCTTGTGTACCAAGTGAATCCTGGCTGTTGCAGTCTCACCATCATGTTGGGGGCGTTGTCTAACTAAAGCAGGTGGTGCTTCATATGCCTTTCCATTTCGTAACACCAATTTGTTTAAGTCAGGTAAATCTCGGGCTGCTCCATTATTTCTGTTGTCTTGGTATTAAATATGTAACAAAGATGGTCAAATCGTAAGTTTAGCAATATCTAAGCAACATATCTGGGCAAAGAGATCGATGTTTGCGTAAGACTTGTGAAATTGTTTAATTTTAAAATATGGTTTACAGAAATAAGCGAAAGATTTTGGTAAATTCAGATAATACTTCTGATACCAAGATAACATACAAATATGAAATATCAAAGTACAGAATAATATCACTGAATAACACTAATTGTACTTAATATTCAATAAACACTTCTGAAACCTTGATAACATACGAATATCAAATATCAAATAACAGAATAATATTAATAGTAAAACTTTTTGAAATTTAATTATTTTGTTATATTGAAAAGAATAATCTTAGTGATATTCCACTTGAAGAAAGTGGCTCTAGAAAAGTTCAGTAGTGGGACAATTTCCAATGGAAAAGTTTGGAATGTAAACGTGATATGTACTATGGTACTACTGGCCCGGAATGTTGTCATATGTAAAGAATTATATCCAGTCATGTTCGAACTGCCAGAAAAAGAAGAATCCTAAAAGGACTTTCTGCGCAGAGCTTCATAAATTTGTCATTGGAAGCCCTTTTGATAGAGTTGGAATGGATCTTTTAGGTCCCTTACCAGTTACTTTACAAAATGGAATTATCTCAAAATTCACCTAAACACCACGCCAAAAATAAGCTGATTCGGGATATTCACTTTTCAGGATATTTTTACACTACTTTTATATAAGTTTTGAATACTTATTTATTAAATTTTAAAAAAAGCATTTAACTTCCCGATATATTTATAAAAAAACTTACTATTACGGCTCTTAAAATCTTCAGGTGTCCCATCTTCGATAACCACAGCAACGGATGTAAAAATTCTTGAACATTCTTGCGAATGTAAACAAAAATGTACGATTCAAGTTTGACACTGACTGCGAAATTTAAAAGCAAGATTTGTATCGGGAATTTAAAAGATTCTGATAAGAATGTTGTGTTATTCATATCTACGCATAAATATCTTGAGAGTGAGTAAAAATATCTAGATATTCTTAAACGTAAGAGGAGAAAACAAATATTCCTATATATTGTCAAATTTAGACCTAGTTTCACCATATAGTTTTTTTATTTACATTTGAACTATTATCAGTGATTCTTAGTATAATGCAACAGTTTATAACTGAAATGCAGATATACCAGAAACCGTAATATTCAATGTAAAATAAAAACTTTGCAACCGAGGCTGCCACCAAATTGTAAAGAAGGTCCCTGATGCACTACGTTACTAATGGTTCCTAGTGTGCTACTTTTGTGGTGGTAATAAGTCAATAAATGAATTGCCGTCAGTTAAATTCTTTCTTTTATTATTTAAACAAAATGATATATACAGATGAAGTCGGAGCCAAAAACTGCTCCACAAAATCACGGATCATATACTCTACGAAATGACAGCTGTCACCCGTCAACCAGCACTGTGATTGACAGCTTGTCAGTCAAATCCTATGATACAACAACTATCACAGATCTCCTCCAGTCGGGCCAATAACATAGCTCGGTGACTATGAGAAATTCTCATCCTGTTCACGGGACCGATAGTTTTATTCCCCAAGACCAAGGAAACGGCTTTCTGAACCATCACGGGAGACCTGGAGACTCTAGCTGAACCAGAACCCTCTCAGCCAGAGGTTCGAAGCTAGGATAACCAAGACTAAGGGTGAGAGGGATGGTTTGCCTCCTAAAGTACAGCTTCCTCCCTTCGCAGTTCACCATATTCTATCTCAAGGCACGGGCCAATGCTTGTAGAGATATCCGGTGGCTGCAGGTCGCCGCCCGATTCGCACTGCCTGTCCTCCAGACTTTAGTCCTTCCCAAGATGAGTCTGCGTCACCGTCAGTTGACCAGATATCTCCCGAGGGCGTACCGTTTCAGGAAACTGCAAGACTCGCCATGACTGAATGTGGGTAATCAGTGACAGACAGAGGTTGACAACCAATATCCATGACGTCACAGACAGCTCACCCACAACCAGATTCTTTTATTGCGTTTAAGACGAGAGAGGTTTGGCCAACGCACTGTCGATTTCCGGCAGGAAATTCAAGCATATCGTTCCACAAACGATCTGATATCCTTTGATGCCCTGGAGCAGCCAAAATAGTGCAGTCTGGATGCCATCGGTTCTCGTCGGGTCGTCATGACTCGGACATTCTGTTGGTTCAGAGGGATGTCAAATACATAAAGAGTTAAGCTAGGCATATTTTAAACATCATCATCAGAATCACGCATTGAGCGCACCCAAGAAGCGCTTGATGCTTGACGACCTGCGTGTGACGGACCCGTTGACATTCAAACTGCTTGAGTGCTTGGTGTTAGAAACTACAGGCTGATCAAGCTGGCGACATACGTAACATTGCTTACTAAAAGTACTGTTTGTCGCATGTCAAAGGCTTTTGTGAACATGTCATTCTCCAATTCTTGGACAAAAGGAACTTTCCTTTTCCACCTCTGAAAAAGAGACTAAATCAACAGAACAGGTCGCTGTCGCAGAACTAAGCCCTCATGGTCAGATCGACCGGCCTTACTCTCGTCCACAGAAACGCAGATACCCACAGCCCAATCGCCAGGGGAGGTATAGGTCCAGTAGCAAGACCGAACTGCCTCTCCGAAAAAGCCTAGACTGTTGGGCAGCGACAAAACGCCTCCACAGACCTCACAGCAGTGCAGGTAACAACCAACCGAAGTACCATGGACGAACGATCTATCTCTAAGAGTTACCTTATCAAATCAGGAAATAATTGGGTCACAAACCATTGTAAGATCCTTTCCTCGTATGATCTAGGCTAGGCAAGTTCTGGCCAGCTTGGCGAGAGATGGGTGCTCCAAAAGGGTTGTGCGTTGGTTAAGAGAAGGTTACGCACTTCCTAATCTAATCGTGTCCCAGGACCAAGACTCAGAGAAGCACGATGTCCTGCGAGACATGACTGGAGACTTGGTGAGTACAGGTGAGATTCGAAGACGCCAGAAAGCTGTGTTTTTCAGCAGGTTTTTTCTGGTACCCAAGAAATTAGGAAGTTGGCGGTTGGTCATAGCCTTACCGAGAAATTACCCCCATGTGCCTCATTTTCAAAGGGACACAGCCCAGATCATAAAGGAGTCCCTGAACAAAGGCATGTGAAGTACTTACCTGCGTACCACTTCACTCATTAACCAAGACGTACCTGTGTTTTCAGAAAAGAAAAATATATACTGGCTCTCCCTTTTTGGTCTTTCTACGGCACCTTTTGCCTTCACAAAAATCACAAAAGGCGCAGGCTGCTTTCGAGGTGTGTTAGTTTTCCAGTACCTAGACGACAGGTTCCTAATCAACCACTACGGAGATCCAGTATGGGAGCAGATATAAACCTTGTCAGGCAGTAAAGGTAGGGCTCTTGATGAATTGTGCTTGCTCGAGAGAAAGATATATCCGTGTCAGCTCGATATTTAGCGTCTTTTCTGAATGTGCTAGCAGACCTTGCGTGCAAGAACGGTCAGGTAATACACAGGGAGTGGAATGGGTGACCAACAAGTCTCTGTAGGAAAGACCAACGTTGGACCGGTTTGCGAATGCAATGACGACCTAGTTCACAAGGTATGTCTCTCAATGTCAAGACTCACGGGCTTGAGCAATCGACACCCCAACCTGCATTTGGCAAAAGAACGAGGTCTTGCATGCTTTCCTCTTCAACCAATCTTACTGAGAGTTTTCCAGACAGTCTTGGTACTCAAGCTAAAACGCCCAAACTTGATAGTTCCTTGATCATCTGATTCTCCTTGGTTCTCTCTCCTAACTATGCGCGTGGCCAAAAACCCGCTGAGACTAGCTTGCCATCCAGAGATCCCGTCTCAGCCCCACTGGTCGTACTTCCACCCGACCCTCACCTCCAGGACTTAGACTTGTGGTGCCTGTCCCTTCCTTCTCAGAAAATCAGGGTTTCCCTAAAAGGGTGAAAGTAAAAACAAATTAACAACCATGGGTATTCCACGGCTAGGGTCTGTCGGTCTGAGTTAGCCAGCTGTTGTGCTTAGTCGCAATTAGATTCGCTCCAAGCCACACCAGCAGTAGAAGCCGACTTTTTTATAACATCTATTTGCGCCCGAGCACTTAAAGGTAGGTTGAACTGAAGGTTCTTTGTTCTTTGACAGCCGACAGCCGACACAGACAGCCGACATATTTGGGGATAAAAGTAATCTCCTGTGACAGTAAGATTTATTTTCCTTCCAGTGTTAGCTTCAGTCCAGAGGAGAGGTGAAGTACATGCCCTGGACCAAGGGCAGGCTTCATGGGTAAGTTCACGCTCTCGCGCGATGGCAGGCTTCATGAGCAAGTCCACGCTCTGGAGCGATGGCAGGCTTCATGGGTAAGTCCACGCCCTACAGCAATGGCAGGCTTCATTTGTAAGTACACACTCTGGAACGATGGCAGGCTTCATGGGTAAGTCCATGCTGTAGAGCGATGACAGGCTTCTTCGGGAAGTCCACACTCTAGAGCAATGGAACCCTTCATGGGTAAATCCACGCTCTGGAACGATGCAGGCTTCATGGTTAAGTACACGCCCTAGACCGAGCGCAGGCTTCACGGGTAAGTCCACGCTCTAGAGCAAAGGCAAGCTTCACGGGTAAGTCCACGCTATAGGCAGGCTTCATGGGTAAGTACACGCTCTGGAACGATGGCAGGCTTCATGGGTAAGTCTACAGTAGGGAAAGGGGCGTTTCAGAAGAGGAAGTGACGTCATAATGACGTCATAGGGAATGTTTTATTACGCCCATGGGCGCTTTAAAACAGTGGTGAGTCATACTCGCCCATTTCCCTACTACTGTCCACGCTCTGCCCACGACGTAAGACACCATTAGTTAACTCTATCGGGGCTCTGCGTGCTGTGTCCTTCTCTCTCTCTCTCTCTCTCTCTCTCTCTCTCTCTCTCTCTCTCTCTCTCTCTCTCTCTCTGTTTTTTTTTTTCGAATTGATGAAAAACATAAATGTCTGTGCAAATTATGACTTACTTGGAAATGGGCAATTTCATTGACATTTACTACGTAGATAAGAAGTTTAACCAAACAGTTCTGATTAGTGCGAAATTCTCCTTTTATCAGCTTTTTACACTCAACCAGAGTTACAAAAAGCGATACCAATTCAGAATACTGCCCGCTTAGCCAAAAGCCATAATCCTGATTCTCAGAACAGCAATTAACTCGAAACCGAGAAAAAATACTAATCTTTTCATTCATAAGGAATCCGTGATATTTACCACCGCCACCCTCCACCCCCCCCCTTCCCACAATAAACAGATTGCTCATTGGCTCTCACAGGCACCACAGACCAGGCTTTACTGTATATGTCAATATTGAGAACAAAAGCTTTTCTTTCCGCTGTGAACATTTGATATATTTTACCAGTAAAGAAAATGGATAATCCACGGGCTGGATGGGCAAATCCGTACCGACATTGTCCTAAACATTCCACAAGATTACTGTAGCAAGTAATTATTTATTCTAACAGCTTTTCGTTGTGCGTATAGGGGGGAGGGAGTGCGGGTTATGTGTGTGTGTGTGTGTGTGTGTGTGTGTGTGTGTGTGTGTGTGTGTGTGTGTGTGTGTGTGTGTGTGTGTGTGTGTGTGTGTGTGTGTGTGTGTGTGTGTGTGTGTGTGTGTGTGTGTGTGTGTGTGTGTGTGTGTGTGTGTGTTTGTGTGTATTTGTGTGTGTGTGTGTGTGTGTTTCGCATCTTTCACACATGTTTAAATTTTGAGAAAAACGACCGTGGCTAAAAAATGTCTAGTTTCCAAATACATCAGAGCCCGGGATCAGAACAAATAAAGCGCGCGTGGGCTGAATAAACAAAGGTCGGTGATTCCCACTGGGCATTTTAACAAAAATGGAACTGCAGCAGGTTGGCGACAGCATGGAAATTTTTAGTCTCCTTTTATTTTGCTGCGTAAACAGCGAATATGAAAATCCACAAGACGTCTGTAAATGGCCTTGGAGCCAGTTTGTCGTTCGGATACATGATGTCGCCATTGCCTGCGGCATCATTGCTTGCTAAAAGTCAACCAAAAAGTGAAATACAACAGGTGACCTCTTGGCGGTCAAGCGACCTCGGAACGACACAACTGGTCGACAATGACCGTAACTTGCGCGTTTGGTAGAAGTTGTAAATTGGTTGTGACTTTCAGTCAATCGCCTCTCGTTGACTGCGTGTCTTTCCCCCATTTTTAGTCAATCCCCTTTCGTTGACTGTGTGCCTTTCCCCCTTTTTTTGCCAATCCCCTTTGCTGACTGAGTGTCTTTCCCCCATTTTTAGTCACACCCCTTTCGCTGACTGCATGTCTTTCCCCCATTTTGAGTCAGTCCCCTTTCGTTAAATGCGTGTCTTTCCCCCATTGTTAGTCAACCCCCCTTCGTTGACTGCGTGCCCCCCCCCCCCCTCATTTTTAGTCAATCCCCTTTCGCTGACTGTGTGTCTTTCCCAGATTTTGAGTCAATCCCCTTTCGTTAACTGCGTGTCTTTCCCCCATTGTTAGTCAATCTCCTTTCGCTGACTGCGTGTCTTTCCCAGATTTTTAGTCAACCCCCTTTCTCTGACTGCTTGTGTTCCCCCCCCCCCCATTTTGTTTCACAAAAGTATCCGTGTTGTGATTGTATATTTGACCGCGCTGACGGAAATAAGCAGAAGTAAAAGGCAAAGTTATTTCCGATCGGAAACTCCCAATGGACTTTTTGCCAGAAAACTGACTACTGGAAACCCGCGCATGTTAACTGTGGTAAAATCGATTTTAAAGGGGTGTTTAGAATTCAAAAGTGTACAGGAGTTGAAAGTTGAAAGTTGCGAAAGTGGGGGTAGGTTGGGGTGGGGGTGTTTTTCCTGTCTTCATAACAGTGGTCGAACGTTGACCCGGTGGAATCGCAGTATCGGATTGAGATAAATATTCACGTCTATTCAACGCTGCATTTTAGATGAGATAAAATAGAAATTTTGTTAACTGTTATAATTCCCAATGGGGGCGGGCGATATTTACACACAAATCCACGATATTTCAAAACGACCCCAAAATGGCTCAATGGCATTTGTGAAAAATAACACCCTTTTTAATCAACCTCGCACTCCCTTGCAAGTCTTACCCCCCACCCCCCACCCCTTCCCCCATTTGAAACGCAATGTCAAAGTTAATAAAAATAAACACTTTCCGCCAGGGTAACATGTTCATGTACACAAGTGGAGCTCGATCTCGTTCCACTTCAGCATGGGAAGAATAACCAGGCAGAGAAATGTGAATACGAGTCCCGCAACACCCTCTTGTGTGAAACGTGGAGAACCAGACGAAAATTACTTCCCCTCCCCCGCTCCCAGCCCCCAGCCTCCCCCCCCCCCCTTTTAACGACATTGTCAAACGTCCAGTCGGCCTTTGATAAGCAACGTGGTTTAGCCATTGCTTTTGATCGTAACCAAAACGACACTTTCTCCGACGTCTAATCAACGTCTTTGGAGTAACGTTGAAAAGACATCGGAAAATCGGTATTGTTTTGACATCGCGACACAATAAAACAACAACCTCACCTTGTTATCGCTCACCGAAAATGGAAGCCATGACAGGTCGCTTCGTAAATAGAACAACATGAGGACTTCACACAGATCCTGCGCTACCGAATGACCCAAGGGAGGAGTACTTTGACGTGTACGTTGTTTCGAATGCCATAATCAACAAAAATCCGACATCGATCCGGCGTGCGCCAGGATCTCTACCCAACGTTGTCTAACATCGCAGTGCTTAATGGGAAGACTTTTCGTCGACGTCTAATCAACGTCCTTGGTACAACACCGATGTCTGCTTCTTAATTTTTAGTCACCTACAACGACGCTTACGGTAAAAATCGATTTTTCATCACGTGATGTAGGATCAAGGTATTCAACCGGCTAAATAACCGTTTATTTGTTCTGTGTTCGGCCTCCACCTCGATCTTTTTTTTTTTTTTTTGCAAAATGTACCAATAAATAGGGATCTAATTTGCATACATTTCACCCATGTATTCAAACATGACGGATTTTTTTTTCAGTCTACTAGTTAGAAGGTGTGTCTATAGTTATTTTAACATATCAGTCAGTTGAGTAATATCTTGTCAATAAAATCGGAATTTTTACCAGTTGACACAGTTTTGCAACTGTTAACTCGGAGGCCAACATTTATTAACTCTTTCTATCTCTCTAATTCTCTCTCGCTCTCTCTCCTTCTCCTTCTCTCTCCCTCTCTCTCTCTCTCTCTCTCTCTCTCTCCCTCTCTCTCTCTCTCTCTCTCTCTCTCTCTCTCTCAAGTCAAGGACGGCACTGTGTGATTTCCAAAAAATACAGGCTCTTCTCGTTATATCGACATTCGATATAGCGCCATTCTCTCAAAAATGCCGAAACCTGGGTTCCTTTTTTTTCGTTTATTTAATTCCGGCTATATCCCCAAATTCTATTAAGGCCACTCCCACCCATTTTGCGGTCGAAAAATGCGATTTACAGTGCAATTTGCCCTCGCTATACCGCCATCAGTTTTACTTGGAGATTTTTTTTAACAAGAAGCCCAAGTCAGTGGCTGCACTTCTTTTGTATTGATTTTATTACCAAGGCAAAACACTTAAGCAGCATGATTAGGTGCATAGTGTGTGGATTAAGAAGCATCCCATTTGGAGTGTCATTATGCAAATCAGATAAATGTTCACATTTTCATGAAAAAGTTGCTGAACAGAAATTAGGCTTAGCATTTCAAATCGTTTCAAAATGGAAAAGAAAAGAAAGCGCTTTCAGTTTGACTATGAGAAAAAGCTCGAAGTCTTGAATTAGTCAAAAAAAATCCATCTAAAACTCACCAAGAAATAGCAAATCATTTTTCTCTGCTTTCGGATAGTGAAATAAAACGAAGGACAATTGGGGATATTGTAAATAAAAAAAGCAAATTGGTATGTAGACGATAAAGATGGCTTAGTTAAGATTTTTTGTTATAACGCCATTTCCTTATAACGTCATAATTTCACTGGAACAAATGTGGCGACATAACGAGGGAAGACGTTAGTTTCAAACTTCCTCCTACTTACTAATTTTCTTTGGTCCAAACTGTGTTTACACATGAATTCTATATTTACTCTTCTTGTGTACCAGAGAGCTTTAGTGGAAATAAGCGCTCCAATCACTGGAATGGCACTTTGTGTTATGATCATCTGGACCCGTATTCTCGGAATGTGCAGAAGCTTGGCTTCAATTTCCACGAGTGACATCGTAAGTGATATCAGAAGTGATATTATATATATATATATATATATATATATATATATATATATATATATATATATATATATATATATATATATATATATATATATATATATTTATAGGGATGGTCGAAAGCCATAGTGGGCGTTAGTTTTGAACTCCGTGATAGGTGATCTAAACCACTGCATTCGCTTAGCTGAAGCGATTGGAGCGAATGCCAATCCCCTGCTTACCACGCCGAGCTGGAATCGAACTCGGGACCTTCGGATTACCTAGACCAACGCTCTAACCAACTGAGCTCACCGTCACTCCCTTCATCAGTGATATCATATCTCGCTTAGAGAACTGGGAGAAGTTTCTTTCTAATTTTGACTTGACAACATTCTCTAATGGCTTACCTCTTTGCGACCGTTTCAGGAAAAACTGGCTCCACATCGTTGTGTGTGTTACAGGTCAGTCAGTTACAGCAACAACCTGACTCCACATCGTTGTGTGTGCTACAGGTCAGTCATTGACAGCAACAACCTGACTTCACATCGTTGTGTGTGTTACAGGTCAGTCAGTGACAGCAACAACCTGACTCCACATCGTTGTGCGTGTTACAGGTCAGTCACTGACAGCTACAACCTGACTCAACATCATTGTGTGTGTTACAGGTCAGTCAGTGACAGCAACAACCTGACTGCACATCATTTTGTGTGTTACAGGTCAGTCACTGACAGCAACAACCTGACTCCACATCGTTGTGTGTGTTACAGGTCAGTCAGTGGCAGCAAAAACCTGACTCCACATCGTTGTGTGTGTTACAGTCCAGTCGGTGACAGCAAAAACCTGACTCCACACCTTTGTGTGTGTTACAGTCCAGTCGGTGACAGCAACAACCTGACTCCACATCGTTGTGTGTGTTACAGGTCAGTCAGTGACAGCAAAAACCTGACTCCACATCGTAATGTGTGTTACAGGTCAGTCAGTGACAGCAACAACCTGACTCCACATCATTGTGTGTGTTACAGTCCAGTCAGTGACAGCAACAACCTGACTCCACACCGTTGCGTGTGTTAGAGGTCAGTCAGTGAAGGTAAATACATGACTCCACATCGTTGTGTGTGTTACAGTCAAGTCACTGACAGAAACAACCTGACCCAACACCGTTGTGTGTGTTACCGGTCTGTCAGTGACGGCAACAACCTGACTCCACATCGTTGTGTGTGTTACAGGTCAGTCAGTGACAACAACAACCTGACTCCACACCGTTGCGTGTGTTACAGGTCAGTCAGTGAAAGCGACAACCTGACTCCACATCGTTGTGTGTGTTACAGTCAAGTCACTGACAGCAACAACCTGACTCCACATCGTTGTGTGTGTTACAGGTCAGTCAGTGACAGCAACAACCTGACTCCACATCGTTGTGTGTGTTACAGGCCAGTCAGTGACAGCAACGACCTGAATCCACACCGTTGCGTGTGTTACAGGTCAGTCAGTGAAAGCAACAACCTGACTCTACATCGTTGTGTGTGTAACAGTCAAGTGTCTGACAGCAACAAGCTAACTCCACATCGTTGTGTCTGTTACAGTCAAGTCACTGCAAGAAACAACCTGACTCCACATCGTTGTGCGTGTTACAGGTCAGTCAGTGAAAGCAACAACCTGACTCCACATTGTTGTGTGTGTTACAGTCCAATCACTGACAGCGTCAACCTCACTCCATATCGTTGTGTGTGTTACAGTGAAGTCAATGACAGCCACAACCTGACTCCACATCGTTGTGTGTTTTACAGGTCAGTCAGTGACAGCAACAACCTGACTCCACATCGTTGTGTGTGTTACAGGTCAGTCACTGACAGCAACAACCTGACTCCACATTGTTGTGTGTGTTACAGGTCAATCAGTGACAGCAACAACCTGACTCCATGACGTTCCGTGTGTTACAGGTCAGTCAGTGAAAGCAACATATTGACTTCACATCGTTGTGTGTGTTACAGTCAAGTCAATGACAGAAACAACCTGACTCCACTTCGTTGTGTGTGTTACAGGTCAGTCAGTGACAGCAAAAACCTGACTCCACATCGTTGTGTGTGTTACAGTCCAGTCGGTGTTACAGTCCAGTCGGTGACAGCAAAAACCTGATTCCACACCGTTGTGTGTGTTACAGTCCAGTCGGTGACAGCAACAACCTGACTCCACATCGTTGTGTGTGTTACAGGTCAGTCAGTGACAGCAAAAACCTGACTCCACATCGTTGTGTGTGTCACAGGTCAGTCAGTGATAGCAACAACCTGAATCCACATCATTGTGTGTGTTACAGTCCAGTCGGTGACAGCAACAACCTGACTCCACATCGTTGTGTGTGTTAGAGGTCAGTCTGTAGCGACGGAGGGCGAAGAACTATATTTCAAACAAAATTTTTCACATATATCGAACAGTTACACTTGGGTTTTAAAACATTCGTTCACCAGGAGGGCGGAGAAGATATTTTTTTATTGAAACATTTTATTTAACATTATAACATGCCCTTGTAAAGAATTCTAAGATCGCTAGCAAATTAACCTGACATCCATGGAAAAAAACATGTTGCGTGGTCCAGATGACCAATCTTTTGTGACTGAAGAAAGGGAAAAGGGCAATTCTGATGTGTCTTCTGGAGAACTTCTTCGTTCTCTGTGTGATCAATTGTCACTTGCGCGTTTGCCTGTACCTGAACCAGATGTTTTTAGTGGTGATGTTTTGTCCTATCAAACATGGAAAAGTTCGTTCCAAACCCTTGTATCCAGTAGAGGGGTACCCGATGACGAAAAGCTTTATTACCTCAGTCGTTACATCGGTGGCGAAGCAAAAGAATGTATCGAATGTTACTTGTATATGGACACGTCTATGGCTTATGAGGAAGCTTTTAAAGATCTCGGTTTGGAAATAGTTTCATCGTTGGTGAGAAAATGCGCGAAAAAATCGACAGGTTTCCGAAAATAAGTAGCAAAGATGCTCAAGAGTTGCGAAGATTCGCCGATTATTTACACCAATGCCAATCATGCATGTCTTCCGTTCCCTCTCTTCAGTTTCTCAACGACCCTCGTGAAAATAGGAGGTTATTGCAAAAACTTCGCGATTGGTTGGTTCAACGATGGAGGCGCTTAGTTTGCGACCATCAATCTGAGCATGGAAAGTTTCCTGCCTTTTCAGTCTTTGTGAAATTTTTGCTCAAAGAGGCTGACATAGCCAATGAGCCTCACACATTGCTTCATCAGAAGGTTGAAGCTACTCAATCAAGACAGCCAGCAAATTCCTTTTCAAAGAAAAGCACCTCTCATGCTGCCGAGTCGAATTTGTCAGGTGCTTTGTCTTCAAAGTCATGCGTGTTATGTTTAAAGAATCATCCGCTCGGGAAATGTAATGATTTCTCAATGCTATCGGTATCAGACAAAAATGCCTTTGTGATGAAAAACAGGTTATGCCGTGGATGTCTGGTTGCAGGTCATATCTACAAGAATTGTAAACACAAAGCTAAATGTTCGACCTGTCAAAGGTACCACCCAACATCGTTGCATGATTGTGTGGAAGCTTTCCGGAAGAATAAATCAAACACTTCCTCGTTGCAAGCAAACGCTCAAGTCTTTGTGCCTCAGTACAGTAATCCGGCATTGGATGATGTTCTGGATTTGCAATCAAATAATCCGAATTCAAATAGCGGAACAGTTGCGCAGTCCTATTCGAATGCTACATCAGGCCTTGATGGTTCTTTGAGTTCAATGATTGTGCCAGTGTACATTTATTATCCGTCCAAACCCCACAAAAGGAAATTAGTCTATGCTCTCCTAGATACGCAATCTGATACCTCCTTTATCCTGGATGATACTTTGAAATGGCTTGGAGTAGACAGTCGTGATACTACGCTATCGTTGTCAACGATGTTTGCCGAGGATCGGCGCATTGAATGCAAACGTGTTAGCGGCTTAGTTGTTAAAGGTGTCGGTAGTGACAAGGAAATTTCTTTGCCAACATTGTACTCCAGACCTATCATGCCGGCTAATCGAGCCCACATTCCAACGGCGTCGATGGCAAAGAGGTGGCCACACTTACAGTTTTTGAAGAACAAGCTAATGCCTGTTGATTCTGGTGCAGAGATAGGGCTTCTTATTGGTTATAATTGTACTCGGGCCCTTATACCTAGACAGGTTGTTGCTTCTCAGAGTGGGCCTTTTGCTTAAAGGACTGATCTTGGATGGGGTATTGTGGGATTGGTTACCTGCCCCTCCGTGTCAAATTGTTCACAAACAGGATTTTCACACAGAGTTTTGGCGTACGAAGTAGAAAACCAAAAGGTTAACCAATTGTGCTTTCGCACTCAAACCAAAGAGTTGTCTCCTCGGGAAGTGTTAGCGGTTTTAGAGTCTGACTTCAAGGATGTCTCTCAGGGTATTCGTCTTTCACGAGACGATGTGAAATTTTTAGATATCATGAAGTCCAATGTTTCCGTGGATCAAAACGGACATTATGTTATGCCGCTACCTTTCAAAGAAAAGAAAACTTTGCCGAACAATCGCTCGGTTGCGGAGAAACGTCTCCAACATTTGAAAAAGCGGTTTGATCGCGATCCCGAATACAAAGCAAAATACATAGGCTTCATATCAGAAATGATCGAGAAGGGTTACGCAAGCAAGGTTGCGAATTGCGATTTAGAAAAGGTTATTTGGTTTCTTCCGCATCATGGCGTTGTTAATGTTAGAAACAAACTTAGAGTCGTCTTTGATTGCAGTGCAAAGTTTAAGGGTACTAGTTTAAATGATTGCTTGCTACAGGGTCCTGACTTAACAAACTCATTGCTCGGTGTGTTACTGAGGTTTCGCCAAGATGTCATTGCCTTTGGTTGTGATATAACCAAAATGTATTACCAATTCCGCGTTCCCGAAAGAGATAGATACTACATGTGCTTCTTGTGGTGGCCGTCAGGGGATTTGTCCAGGGAGCCATGTGTATATGCCATGGATGTTCACACCTTTGAACTTCGTTCGTCACCATCGTGTAGTAATTTTGGTTTGCGTCAAGTCGCCAATGACTATGAAGACAGGTTTGGGACTGACGCAAGTGATTTCCTTCGCAATAATTTCTATGTTGATGATGGGCTGAAGAGTTTACCAGAGCCTGGTCAAGCTGTTGATTTAATACGTAGGACTTCAGACATGTGTGAGTGTGCAAATCTCGTGTTGCACAAGTTTGTCTCGAATTCAGCTGAGGTATTGGAGTCCATCCCCCCTGAAAAGAAATTGAATTCTGAAAACCTTGATCTTCGCTTTGATGAGTTGCCAGTTGAGCGAGCTTTGGGCGTTCAGTGGCACATCCAGTCCGATAGTTTTCAATTTAGAGTGTCTCGAAAGAGTCGGCCAATGACACGGCGAGGCTTGTTATCACTGGTCGCTGGTTTGTACGATCCGATGGGTTTTGTAGCTCCGTTCGTCTTGTTTGGAAAACAGCTTCTCCAGCAGCTCTGTATATCTGGTGTGAACTGGGACGACCCGATTCCATCGGCACTGCAGTCAACATGTATCAAATGGTTGGATAGTTTTCCAGAGTTAGAGAGAATTTCGGTTCCTCGTTGTCTTGTCCCTCTAGGTGTTACGGTAGTTGAGTTTCAGCTTCATCATTTTTGCGACGCATCCTTGGCAGGCTATGGCTGCTGTAGCTACTTGAGAACATTAGATAGCATGGGTGGCATTCACGTGTCATTTGTTATGGCCAAGTCTAGAGTTGCCCCCATAAAGATGATTACGATTCCTCGTTTGGAGTTGACTGCTGCTGTCTTGGCTGTCAAGGTAGCTAAGCTTCTAGAGTCTGAATTGAAATTTGAGGCCAAACATTACTTTTGGACAGATAGCACAGTGGTTCTTGGTTATATATCAAACATGGCAAGACGGTTTCAAGTTTTTGTTGCAAACAGGGTCGGTTTCATTCACTCAAGCACGAATGTTAATCAGTGGAATCATGTAGCCGGGGAACTGAATGTATCCGATCTTGCCTCTCGCGGTTGTTTACCCAACAAACTTGTTGCCTCCAAATGGTTCTCTTGTCCAGAATTCTTAAAATCGTCGAAACTTCCTTTGTGTCCTGTGGATGTGCAACTTACAACTGTTAGCGATAGTGATCCTGAAGTGAGACGGGTTAAGTCTCATGCTGCAAATTCAACAAAAGCTTTTGACATTAGCAGATTTTCTCACATTTCAACCTGGCGTCGATTGAAAAGAGTTGTTGCATTGATCTGTCTTTGGTTTGAAGCTCTCAAGGCGAAGAGGTTTTCTTCGGTGTCCACTAGGAGTTTGAAGTCGGTGTACGACTCATTGTCTGTGGAAAGCCTTGCCTCTTCTGAAAAATCAGTGCTAAAACTTATGCAAAGGTCAGACTTTCCGGAGGAAATTGACGCTCTGCTTCAGTCAAATCCAATCAAACTTAACAGTCCGCTTAGCAAATTGGACTGTATTTTGTGTGATGGTTGGCTTAAGGTTGGAGGTCGACTTAAGAAATCTGCTTTGTCTTAACAATTTGTCCATCCAGTAGTAGTACGAAAGTCTTCTCACATTGCCGGTTTGATCATTGTCATCGTAAAGTACTGCACCAAGGTAAAGGGATGACGTTAAACGCGATTAGGTCCGGTGGTTTCTGGATTGTGGGTTGTAGGCAGTTAGTCGCTAGACATATATTTCGTTGTGTTGTTTGTAGACGTTTGCGTGCTGCTACTAGTTATCAAAAGATGGCTGATCTACCACCCGACCGCATTGAACCTAGCCCACCGTTTACGTTTTGTGGTGTCGATTTATTTGGGCCTTTCATTATCCGTGAAGGCTGAAAGGAGCTCAAACGCTGGGGTTGCATCTTCATGTGTTTGGCATCACGTGCGGTCCATTTGGAAATAGTTACGTCTTTGTCCACAAGTTCCTTCATCAATGCCTTGAGGAGGTTCATTGCTATCAGGGGTCCAATTACTTTGCTGCGGTGCGATCAGGGCACAAATTTTATTGGAGCCGACCGTGAGCTCAAGCAAGCTTTTGAACAAATAGTTGACCCTGGGGTGAAGAGTTTTCTCTTGGAAAACAACTGTGTCTTTGAAATCAAAGCCAACCCACCAACAGCATCCCATATGTCAGGGGCATGGGAGCGGCTAATCAGATCTGTTCGTAGTATACTGAATACACTCCTGTTTCAAAATGGTGAACAGTTAGATGACGACTCGCTTCGGACCTTTTTTACAGAAGTTGCTGCGGTTCTCAACAGTCGCCCTTTGACTTTGGAATATCTTTCTGATCCCAACTTTTCGGAACCTTTGACTCCAAATCACATTCTCACTACAAAAAACAAGATAGTTGTTTCTCCACCTGGATCCTTTCAGCGTGAGGACTTGTATTCGATCAAACGATGGCGTCGAGTCCAATATTTAGTCGACCAATTTTGGTCAAGATGGAAACTCGAATATTTGAAAGGTCTTCAGTTTAGAGCTAAATGGGTACGCCCTCAACGCAATTTTGAAATAGGTGATGTTGTTGTTCTCAAAGATGATTCTGTTCCAAGAAATCTTTGGAATTTGGCTCGTGTTTCTGGTGTTGTTAAATCACGAGATGGTCTGGTTCGAAGTGTGAAGATTGTCTTAGGCGATAAAGAGTTGGATAAAAATGGTCGAAGGATAAAGAAACTTACATGTCTGGAGCGTCCAATTAATAAGTTAGTTCTTCTTGTGGAAAGTTGCACATAGTGGGGTGCTTTGTGAATTAGTCTTGTGCTGTAGAGTAGATCATATTGTGGGGTAGATTCCCCGCCAAGTGTCTTTGAAGTATTTGTATAGCTCAGTTTTGTAATCTGTTGAATCTGCATACATGCATTGTTTTATGCAGATGATTTTGTTGTTGAAGTGTCTTCTTTAGTATATGGTAAGTTAGTAAACCATTAACTGATTGTTGCAATTACAATGATGTGAAATTACCTAGTAATTTGGGGAGCCATGTAGCGGACAGACGTTTTTGTAAACACGTTTCGAGAGGGGCCCATGGCATTGCCATTATCCCGTGCCATGTGGTATCGCTCTGCCATTTCATCATCAGCAGTCAAAGTGAAAGGACGTGTTTTGCTTAGAGCTTTTTGTTTGTAACCGTCTTTAGGCGCACCACACTAGGTAAATATTACATAAATTGGTACTTTAATGTTATTTGTTTATGTAAATAATGGTTTCAGATAAATTTTGTGGTCAGTTTCGAATGGTTTGTTGGTTTATAATACGAGTTTTGGCTGATGTCACATGCTGTATTAGTGGGTTTGTATGATGACTTTAGCGTTAAAGACTTATTAAATGTTACTTTGTATGCCGGGGCTGAAATGCAGTGCGCATTGTTTTGTTATTTCAGTCACGGAGCGATGTTGTGACAATAAATACAAAGCACAACACGTCCGACTTTTTTGTTCTTCGCACTCCGTCGCTACACAGTCAGTGACAGCAACAACCTGACTCCACATCGTTGTGTGTGTTACAGGTCAGTCAGGGAAAGCAACAACCTAACTCCACACCGTTGTGTGTGTTACAGTCCAGTCACTGACAGCAACAACCTGAATCCACATCGTTGTGTGTGTTACAGGTCAGACAGTGACGGCAACAACCTGACTCCACATCGTTGTGCGTGTTACAGGTCAGTCAGTGAAAGCAACAACCTGACACCACACCGTTGTGTGTGTTACAGTCCAGTCACTGACAGCAAAAACCTGACTCCACATCGTTGTGTGTGTTACAGTCGAGTCACTGACAGCAACAACCTGACTCCAAATCGTTGTGTGTGTTACAGGTCAGTCAGTGACAGCAACAACCTGACTCCACATCGTTGTGTGTGTTACAGCTCAGTCACTGACAGCAACAGCCTGACTCCACATCGTTATGTGTGCTAAAGGTCAGTCAGTGACAGCAACAACCTGACTCCACACCGTTGCGTGTGTTAGAGGTCAGTCAGTGAAGGCAAATACCTGACTCCACATCATTGAGTGTGTTACAGTCAAGTCACTGACAGAAACAACCTGACGCCACATCGTTGTGTGTGTTACAGGTCTGTCAGTAACGACAACAACCTGACTCCACATCGTTGTGTGTGTTACAGGTCAGTCAGTGACAGCAACAACCTGACTCCACACCGTTGCGTGTGTTACAGGTCAGTCAGTGAAAGCAACAACCTCACTCCACATCGTTGTGTGTGTTACAGTCAGGTCACTGACAGCAACAACCTGACTCCACATCGTTGTGTGTGTTACAGGTCAGTCACTGACAGCAACAACCTGACTCCACATCGTTATGTGTGTTATAGGTCATTCAGTGACAGCAACGACCTGACTCCACACCGTTGCGTGTGTTACAGGTCAGTCAGTGAAAGCAACAACCTGACTCTACATCGCTGTGTGTGTAACAGTCAAGTGACTGACAGCAACAACCTAACTCCACATCGTTGTGTCTGTTACAGTCAAGTCACTGACTGAAACCGCCTGACTCCACATCGTTGTCTGTGTTACAGGTCAGTCAAAGACAGCAACTACCTGACTCCATATCGTTGTGCGTGTTACAGGTCAGTCAGTGCAAGCAACAACCTGACTCCACACCGTTGTGTGTGTTACAGTCCAGTCACTGACAGCAACAACCTCACTCCACATCGTTGTGTGTGTTACAGTCAAGTCACTGACAGAAACAGCCTGACTCCACATCGTTGTGTGTGTTACAGGTCAGTCAGTGACAGCAACAACCTGACTCCACATCGTTGTGTGTGTTACAGGTCAGTCACTGACAGCAACAACCTGACTCCACATCGTTGTGTGTGTTACAGGTCAATCAGTGACAGCAACAACCTGACTCCACACCGTTGCGTGTGTTACAGGTCAGTCAGTGAAAGCAACAACCTGACTCCACATCGTTGTGTGTGTTACAGTCAAGTCACTGACAGCCACAACCTGACTCCACATCGTTGTGTGTGTTACAGGTCAGTCAGTGACAGCAACAACCTGACTCCACATCGTTGTGTGTGTTACAGGTCAGTCACTGACAGCAACAACCTTACTCCACATCGTTGTGTGTGTTACAGGTCAGTCAGTGACAGCAACAACCTGACTCCACACCGTTGCGTGTGTTAGAGGTCAGTCAGTGAAGGCACATACCTGACTCCACATCATTGTGTGTGTTACAGTCAAGTCACTGACAGAAACAACCTGACCCCACATCGTTGTGTGTGTTACAGGTCTGTCAGTAACGGCAACAACCTGACTCCACATCGTTGTGTGTGTTACATGTCAGTCAGTGACAGCAACAACCTGACTCCACACCGTTGCGTGTGTTACAGGTCAGTCAGTGAAAGCAACAACCTGACTCCACATCGTTGTGTGTGTTACAGTCAAGTCAATGACAGCAACAACCTGACTCCACATCGTTGTGTGTATTACAGGTCAGTCACGGACAGCAACAACCTCACTCAACATCATTATGTGTGTTATAGGTCAGTCAGTGACAGCAACGACCTGACTCCACAACGTTGCGTGTGTTACAGGTCAGTCAGTGAAAGCAACAACCTGACTCAACATCGTTGTGTGTGTAACAGTCAAGTGACTGACAGAAACAACCTAACTCCACATCGTTGTGTCTGTTACAGTCAAGTCACTGACAGAAACAACCTGACTCCACATCGTTGTCTGTGCTACAGGTCAGTCAAAGACAGCAACAACCTGACTCCACATCGTTGTGCGTGTTACAGGTCAGTCAGTGCAAGCAACAACCTGACTCCACACCGTTGTGTGTGTTACAGTCCAGTCACTGACAGCAACAACCTCACTCCACATCGTTGTGTGTGTTACAGGTCAGTCAGTGACAGCAACAACCTGACTCCACATCGTTGTGTGTTACAGGTCAGTC
Source organism: Protula sp. h YS-2021 (assembly GCA_949752745.1). Taxonomy (NCBI): domain Eukaryota; kingdom Metazoa; phylum Annelida; class Polychaeta; order Sabellida; family Serpulidae; genus Protula; species Protula sp. h YS-2021. Next base: position 14,991,488 of record OX457024.1, on the reverse strand, counting down.
ACTGACAGCAACAACCTGACTCCACGTCGTTGTGTTTGTTACAGGTCAATCAGTGACAGCAACAACATGACTCCACACCGTTGCGTGTGTTACAGGTCAGTCAGTGAAAGCAACAACCTGACTCCACATCGTTGTGTGTGTTACAGTCAAGTCACTGACAGAAACAACCTGACTCCACATCGTTGTGTGTGTTACAGGTCAGTCAGTGACAGCAACAACCTCACTCCACATCGTTGTGTGTGTTACAGGTCAGTCACTGACAGCAACAACCTGACTCCACATCGTTGTGTGTGTAACAGGTCAGTCAGTGACAGCAACAACCTGACTCCACACCGTTGCGTGTGTTACAGGTCAGTCAGTGAAAGCAACAACCTAACTCCACGTCGTTGTGTGTGTTACAGCCAAGTCACTGACAGTAACAACCTGACTTCACACCGTTGCGTGTGTTATAGATCAGTCACCGACGGCAACAACCTGACTCCAGATCATTTTGTGTGTTACAGTCCAGTCGGTGACAGCAATAACCTGACTCCACATCGTTGTGTGTGTTACAGGTCAGTCAATAACAGCAACAACCTGACACCACATCATTGTCTGTATTACAGGTCAGTCAATGACAGCCAAACCTGATACCACATCGTTGTGTGTGTTACAGGTCAGTCAGTGACAGCAACAACCTGACTCCACGGTTGCGTGTGTTACAGGTCATTCAGTGAAAACAACAACCTCACACCACATGGTTGTGTGTGTTACAGTCAAGTCACTGACAGCAACAACCTGACTCCACATCGTTGTGTGTTACAGGTCAGTCACTGACAGCAACAACCTGACTCCACATCGTTGTGTGTGTTACAGGTCAGTCACTGACAGCAAAAACCTGACTCCACACCGTTGTGTGTGTTACAGTCCAGTCGATGACAGCAACAAACTGACTCCACATCGTTGTGTGTGTTACAGGTCAGTCAGTGACAGCAAAAACCTGACTCCACATCGTAATATGTGTTACAGGTCAGTCAGTGACAGCAACAACCTGACTCCACATCATTGTGTGTGTTACAGTCCAGTCGGTGACAGCAACAACCTGACTCCACATCGTTGTGTGTGTTACAGGTCAGTCAGTGACAGCAACAACCTGACTCCACATCGTTGTGTGTGTTACAGGTCAGTCAGTGAAAGCAACAACCTGACTCCACACTGTTGTGTGTGTTACAGTCCAGTCACTGACAGCAAAAACCTGACTCCACATCGTTGTGTGTGTTACAGGTCAGTCAGTGACAGCAACAACTGACTCCACACCGTTGCGTGTGTTACAGGTCAGTCAGTGAAAGCATCAAAATGACTCCACATCGTTGTCTGTGCTACAGTCAAGTCACTGACAGCAACAACCTAACTCCACATCGTTGTGTGTGTTACAGGTTAGTCAGTGACAGCAACAACCTGACTCCACATCGTTGTGTGTGTTACAGATCAGTCAGTGACAGCAAAAACCTGACTCCACACCCGTTGTGTGTGTTACAGTCCAGTCGGTGACACCAACAACCTGACTCCACATCGTAATGTGTGTTACAGGTCAGTCAGTGACAGCAAAAACCTGACTCCACATCGTAATGTGTGTTACAGGTCAGTCAGTGACAGCAACAACCTGACTCCACATCATTGTGTGTGTAACAGTCCAGTCGGTGACAGCAACAACCTGACTCCAAATCGTTGTGTGTGTTACAAGTCAGTCAGTGACAGCAACAACCTGACTCCACATCGTTGTGTGTGTTACAGGTCAGTCAGTGAAAGCATCAACCTGACTACACACCGTTGTGTGTGTTACAGTCCAGTCACTGACAGCAACAACCTGACTCCACATCGTTGTGTGTGTTACAGGTCAGTCAGTGACAGCAACAACCTCACTCCACATCGTTGTGCGTGTTACAGGTCAGTCAGTGAAAGCAACAACCTGACACCACACCGTTGTGTGTGTTACAGTCCAGTCACTGACAGCAACAACCTGACTCCACATCGCTGTGTGTGTTACAGTCAAGTCACTGACAGCAACAACCTGACTCCACATCGTTGTGTGTGTTACAGTCAAGTCACTGACAGAAACAACCTGACTCCACATCGTTGTGTGTGTTACAGGTCAGTCACCGACGGCAACAGCCTGACTCCACATCATTGCGTGTGTTACAGTCCAGTCGGTGACAGCAACAACCTGACTCCACATCGTTGTGTGTGTAACAGGTCAGTCAGTGACAGCAACAACCTGACTCCACACCGTTGCGTGTGTTACAGGTCAGTCAGTGAAAGCAACAACCTAACTCCACGTCGTTGTGTGTGTTACAGTCAAGTCACTGACAGTAACAACCTGACTTCACACCGTTGCGTGTGTTATAGATCAGTCACCGACGGCAACAACCTGACTCCAGATCATTGTGTGTGTTACAGTCCAGTCGGTGACAGCAATAACCTGACTCCACATCGTTGTGTGTGTTACAGGTCAGTCAATAACAGCAACAACCTGACACCACATCATTGTCTGTATTACAGGTCAGTCAATGACAGCAAAAACCTGATACCACATCGTTGTGTGTGTTACAGGTCAGTCAGTGACAGCAATAACCTGACTCCACGGTTGCGTGTGTTACAGGTCATTCAGTGAAAACAACAACCTCACACCACATCGTTGTGTGTGTTACAGTCAAGTCACTGACAGCAACAACCTGACTCCACATCGTTGTGTGTTACAGGTCAGTCACTCACAGCAACAACCTGACTCCACATCGTTGTGTGTGTTACAGGTCAGTCACTGACAGCAAAAACCTGACTCCACACCGTTGTGTGTGATACAGTCCAGTCGATGACAGCAACAAACTGACTCCACATCGTTGTGTGTGTTACAGGTCAGTCAGTGACAGCAAAAACCTGACTCCACATCGTAATATGTGTTACAGGTCAGTCAGTGACAGCAACAACCTGACTCCACATCATTGTGTGTGTTACAGTCCAGTCGGTGACAGCAACAACCTGACTCCACATCGTTGTGTGTGTTACAGGTCAGTCAGTGACAGCAACAACCTGACTCCACATCGTTGTGTGTGTTACAGGTCAGTCAGTGAAAGCATCAACCTGACTACACACCGTTGTGTGTGTTACAGTCCAGTCACTGACAGCAACAACCTGACTCCACATCGTTGTGTGTGTTACAGTCAAGTCACTGACAGAAACAACCTGACTCCACATCGTTGTGTGTGTTACAGGTCAGTCACCGACGGCAACAGCCTGACTCCACATCATTGCGTGTGTTACAGTCCAGTCGGTGACAGCAACAACCTGACTCCACATCGTTGTTTGTGTTACAGGTCAGTCAGTGACAGCAACAACCCGTCTCCACAGAGTTGCGTGTGTTACAGGTTAGTCAGTGACAGCAACTACCTGACTCCACATCTTTGGGTGTGCTACAGGTCAATCACCGACAGCAACAACCTGACTCCACATCGTTGTGTGTGTTACAGGTATGTCAGTGACGGCAACAACCTGACTCCACATCGTGGTGTGTGTTACAGGTCAGTCAGTGACAGCAACAACCTGACTCCACACCGTTGCGTGTGTTACAGGTCATTCAGTGAAAACAACAACCTCACTCCACATCGTTGTGTGTGTTACAGTCAAGTCACTGACAGCAACAACCTGACTCCACATCGTTGTGTGTTACAGGTCAGTCACTGACAGCAACAACCTGACTCCACATCGTTGTGTGTGTTACAGGTCAGTCACTAACAGCAAAAACCTGACTCCACACCGTTGTGTGTGTTACAGTCTAGTCAATGACAGCAACAACCTGACTCCACATCGTTGTGTGTGTTACAGGTCAGTCAGTGACAGCAAAAACCTGACTCCACATCGTAAAATGTGTTACAGGTCAGTCAGTGACAGCAACAACCTGACTCCACATCATTGTGTGTGTTACAGTCCAGTCGGTGACAGCAACAACCTGACTCCACATCGTTGTGTGTGTTACAGGTCAGTCAGTGACAGCAACAACCTGACTCCACATCGTTGTGTGTGTTACAGGTCAGTCAGTGAAAGCAACAACCTGACTCCCTACCGTTGTGTGTGTTACAGTCCAGTCTCTGACAGCAACAACGTGACTCCACATCGTTGTGTGTGTTACAGTTCAGTCAGTGACAGCAACAACCTCACTCCACATCGTTGTGCGTGTAACAGGTCAGTCAGTGAAAGCAACAACCTGACACCATACCGTTGTGTGTGTTACAGTCCAGTCACTGACAGCAACAACCTGACTCCACATCGCTGTGTGTGTTACAGTCAAGTCACTGACAGCAACAACCTGACTCCACATCGTTGTGTGTGTTACAGGTCAGTCAGTGACAGCAACAACCTCACTCCACACCGTTGCGTGTGTTAGAGGTCAGTCAGTGAAGGCAAATACCTGACTCCACATCGTTGTGTGTGTTACAGTTAAGTCACTGACAGAAACAACCTGACCCCACATCGTTGTGTGTGTTACAAGTCTGTCAGTGACGGCAAAAACCTGACTCAACATCGTTGTGTGTGTTACAGGTCAGTCAGTGACAGCAACAACTGACTCCACACCGTTGCGTGTGCTACAGGTCAGTCAGTGAAAGCAACAACCTGACTCCACATCGTTGTGTGTGCTACAGTCAAGTCACTGACAGCAACAACCTGACTCCACATCGTTGTGTGTGTTACAGGTCAGTCAGTGACAGCAAAAACCTGACTCCACATCGTAATGTGTGTTACAGGTCAGTCAGTGACAGCAACAACCTGACTCCACATCATTGTGTGTGTTACAGTCCAGTCGGTGACAGCAACAACCTGACTCCACATCGTTGTGTGTGTTACAGGTCAGTCAGTGACAGCAACAACCTGACTCCACATCGTTGTGTGTGTTACAGGTCAGTCAATGAAAGCAACAACCTGACTACACACCGTTGTGTGTGTTACAGTCCAGTCACTGACAGCAACAACCTGACTCCACATCGTTGTGTGTGTTACAGGTCAGTCAGTGAAAGCAACAACCTGACACCACACCGTTGTGTGTGTTACAGTCCAGTCACTGACAGCAACAACCTGACTCCACATCGCTGTGTGTGTTACAGTCAAGTCACTGACAGCAACAACCTGACTCCACATCGTTGTGTGTGTTACAGGTCAGTCAGTGACAGCAACAACCTGACTCCACATCGTTGTGTGTGTTACAGGTTAGTTACTGACAGCAACAACCTGACCCTACATCGTTGTGTGTGTTACAAGTTTGTCAGTGACGGCAAAAACCTGACTCCACATCGTTGTGTGTGTTACAGGTCAGTCAGTGACAGCAACAACCTGACTCCACACCGTTGCGTGTGTTACTGGTCATTCCGTGAAAACAACAACCTCACTCCACATCGTTGTGTGTGTTACAGTCAAGTCACTGACAGCAACAACATGACTCCACATCGTTGTGTGTTACAGGTCAGTCACTGAAAGCAACAACCTGACTCCACATCGTTGTGTGTGTTACAGGTCAGTCACTAACAGCAAAAACCTGACTCCACATCGTTGTGTGTGTTACAGTCTAGTCAATGACAGCAACAACCTGACTCCACATCGTTGTGTGTGTTACAGGTCAGTCAGTGACAGCAAAAACCTGATTCCACATCGTTGTATGTGTTTATAGGTCAGTCAGTGACAGCAACAACCTGACTCCACATCATTGTGTGTGTTACAGTCCAGTCGGTGACAGCAACAACCTGACTCCACATCGTTGTGTGTGTTACAGGTCAGTCAGTGACAGCAACAACCTGACTCCTCATCGTTGTGTGTGTTGCAGGTCAGTCAGTGAAAGCAACAACCTGACTCCCTACCGTTGTGTGTGTTACAGTCCAGTCTCTGACAGCAACAACGTGACTCCACATCGTTGTGTGTGTTACAGGTCAGTCAGTGACAGCAACAACCTCACTCCACATCGTTGTGCATGTAACAGGTCAGTCAGTGAAAGCAACAACCTGACACCATACCGTTGTGTGTGTTACAGTCCAGTCACTGACAGCAACAACCTGACTCCACATCGCTGTGTGTGTTACAGTCAAGTCACTGACAGCAACAACCTGACTCCACATCGTTGTGTGTGTTACAGGTCAGTCAGTGACAGCAACAACCTCACTCCACACCGTTGCGTGTGTTAGAGGTCAGTCAGTGAAGGCAAATACCTGACTCCACATCGTTGTGTGTGTTACAGGTCAGTCAGTGACAGCAACAACCTGACTCAACACCGTTGCGTGTGTTACAGGTCATTCAGTGAAAACAACAACCTCACTCCACATCGTTGTGTGTGTTACAGTCAAGTCACTGACAGCAACAACCTGACTCCACATCGTTGTGTGTTACAGGTCAGTCACTGACAGCAACAACCTGACTCCACATCGTTGTGTGTGTTACAGGTCAGTCACTAACAGCAAAAACCTGACTCCACACCGTTGTGTGTGTTACAGTCCAGTCAATGACAGCAACAACCTGACTCCACATCGTTGTGTGTGTTACAGGTCAGTCAGTGACAGCAAAAACCTGACTCCACATCGTAATATGTGTTACAGGTCAGTCAGTGACAGCAACAACCTAACTCCACATCATTGTGTGGGTTACAGTCCAGTCGGTGACAGCAACAACCTGACTCCACATCGTTGTGTGTGTTACAGGTCAGTCAGTGACAGCAGCAACCTGACTCCACATCGTTGTGTGTGCTACAGGTCAGTCAGTGAAAGCAACAACCTGACTCCCTACCGTTGTGTGTGTTACAGTCCAGTCTCTGACAGCAACAACGTGACTCCACATCGTTGTGTGTGTTACAGGTCAGTCAGTGACAGCAACAACCTCACTCCACATCGTTGTGCGTGTAACAGGTCTGTCAGTGAAAGCAACAACCTGACACCATACCGTTGTGTGTGTTACAGTCAAGTCACTGACAGCAACAACCTGACTCCACATCGCTGTGTGTGTTACAGTCAAGTCACTGACAGCAACAACCTGACTCCACATCGTTGTGTGTGTTACAGGTCAGTCAGTGATAGCAACAACCTCACTCCACACCGTTGCGTGTGTTGGAGGTCAGTCGGTGAAGGCAAATACCTGACTCAACATCGTTGTGTGTGTTACAGTTAAGTCACTGACAGAAACAACCTGACCCCACATCGTTGTGTGTGTTACAAGTCTGTCAGTGACGGGAAAAACCTGACTCCACATCGTTGTGTGTGTTACAGGTCAGTCAGTGACAGCAAAAACCTGACTCCACACCGTTGTGTGTGTTACAGTCCAGTCGGTGACAGCAACAACCTGACTCCACATCGTTGTGTGTGTTACAGGTCAGTCAGTGACAGCAACAACTGACTCCACACCGTTGCGTGTGCTACAGGTCAGTCAGTGAATGCAACAACCTGACTCCACATCGTTGTGTGTGCTACAGTCAAGTCACTGACAGCAACAACCTGACTCCACATCGTTGTGTGTGTTACAGGTCAGTCAGTGACAGCAAAAACCTGACTCCACATCGTTGTGTGTGTTACAGGTCAGTCAGTGACAGCAAAAACCTGACTCCACACCGTTGTGTGTGTTACAGTCCAGTCGGTGACAGCAACAACCTGACTCCACATCGTTATGTGTGCTACAGGTCAGTCAGTGACAGCAACAACCTGACTCCACATCGTTGTGTGTGTTACAGGTTAGTTACTGACAGCAACAACCTGACCCCACATCGTTGTGTGTGTTACAAGTCTGTCAGTGACGGCAAAAACCTGACTCCACATCGTTGTGTGTGTTACAGGTCAGTCAGTGACAGCAACAACCTGACTCCACACCGTTGCGTGTGCTACAGGTCATTCAGTGAAAACAACAACCTCACTCCACATCGTTGTGTGTGTTACAGTCAAGTCACTGACAGCAACAACCTGACTCCACATCGTTGTGTGTTACAGGTCAGTCAGTGACAGCAAAAACCTGACTCCACATCGTAATATGTGTTACAGGTCAGTCACTGACAGCAACAACCTGACTCCACATCATTGTGTGTGTTACAGTCCAGTCGGTGACAGCAACAACCTGACTCCACATCGTTGTGTGTGTTACAGGTCAGTCACTAACAGCAAAAACCTGACTCCACACCGTTGTGTGTGTTACAGTCTAGTCAATGACAGCAACAACCTGACTCCACATCGTTGTGTGTGTTACAGGTCAGTCAGTGACAGCAACAACCTGACTCCACATCGTTGTGTGTGTTACAGGTCAGTCAGTGAAAGCAGCAACCTGACTCCCTACCGTTGTGTGTGTTACAGTCCAGTCTCTGACAGCAACAACATGACTCCACATCGTTGTGTGTGTTACAGGTCAGTCAGTGACAGCAACAACCTGACTCCACATCGTTGTGCGTGTAACAGGTCAGTCAGTGAAAGCAACAACCTGACACCACACCGTTGTGTGTGTTACAGTCCAGTCACTGACAGCAACAACCTGACTCCACATCGCTGTGTGTGTTTCAGTCAAGTCACTGACAGCAACAACCTGACTCCACATCGTTGTGTGTGTTACAGGTCAGTCAGTGACAGCAACAACCTCACTCCACACCGTTGCGTGTGTTAGAGGTCAGTCAGTGAAGGCAAATACCTGACTCCACATCGTTGTGTGTGTTACAGTTAAGTCACTGACAGAAAAAACCTGACCCCACATCGTTGTGTGTGTTACAAGTCTGTCAGTGACGGCAAAAACCTGACTCAACATCGTTGTGTGTGTTACAGGTCAGTCAGTGACAGCAACAACTGACTCCACACCGTTGCGTGTGCTACAGGTCAGTCAGTGAAAGCAACAACCTGACTCCACATCGTTGTGTGTGCTACAGTCAAGTCACTGACAGCAACAACCTGACTCCACATCGTTGTGTGTGTTACAGGTCAGTCAGTGACTGCAACAACCTGACTCCACATCGTTGTGTGTGTTACAGGTCAGTCAGTGACAGCAAAAACCTGACTCCACACCGTTGTGTGTGTTACAGTCCAGTCGGTGACAGCAACAACCTGACTCCACATCGTTATGTGTGCTACAGGTCAGTCAGTGACAGCAAAAACCTGACTCCACATCGTAATGTGTGTTACAGGTCAGTCAGTGACAGCAACAACCTGACTCCACATCATTGTGTGTGTTACAGTCCAGTCGGTGACAGCAACAACCTGACTCCACATCGTTGTGTGTGTTACAGGTCAGTCAGTGACAGCAACAACCTGACTCCACATCGTTGTGTGTGTTACAGGTCAGTCAGTGAAAGCAACAACCTGACTACACACCGTTGTGTGTGTTACAGTCCAGTCACTGACAGCAACAACCTGACTCCACATCGTTGTGTGTGTTACAGGTCAGTCAGTGACAGCAACAACCTGACTCCACATCGTTGTGCGTGTTACAGGTCAGTCAGTGAAAGCAACAACCTGACACCACACCGTTGTGTGTGTTACAGTCCAGTCACTGACAGCAGCAACCTGTCTCCACATCGCTGTGTGTGTTACAGTCAAGTCACTGACAGCAACAACCTGACTCCACATCGTTGTGTGTGTTACAGGTCAGTCAGTGACAGCAACAACCTCACTCCACATCGTTGTGCGTGTTACAGGTTAGTTACTGACAGCAACAACCTGACGCCACATCGTTGTGTGTGTTACAAGTCTGTCAGTGACGGCAAAAACCTGACTCCACATCGTTGTGTGTGTTACAGGTCAGTCAGTGACAGCAACAACCTCACTCCACATCGTTGTGCGTGTTACAGGTCAGTCAGTGAAAGCAACAACCTGACACCACACCGTTGTGTGTGTTACAGTCCATTCACTGACAACAATAACCTGACTCCACATCGCTGTGTGCGTTACAGTCCAGTCGGTGACAGCAACAACCTGACTCCACATCGCTATGTGTGTTACAGGTCAGTCAGTGACAGCAACAACCTGACTCCACATCGTTGTGTGTGTTATAGGTTAGTTACTGACAGCAACAACCTGACCCCACATCATTGTGTGTGCTACAGTCCAGTCGGTGACAGCAACAACCTGACTCCACATCGTTGTGTGTGTTACAGGTCAGTCAGTGACAGTAACAACCTGACTCCACATCGTTGTGTGTGTTACAGGTCAGTCAGTGAAAGCAACAACCTCACTCCACACCGTTGTATGTCTTACAGTCCAGTCACTGACAGCAACAACCTGACTTCACATCGTTGTGTGTGTTACAGGTCAGTCAGTGACAGCAACAACCTCACTCCACATCGTTGTGCGTGTTACAGGTCAGTCAGTGAAAGCAACAAGCTGATACCAAACCGTTGTGTGTGTTACAGTCCATTCACTGACAGCAACAACCTGACTCCACATCGCTGTGTGTGTTACAGTCCAGTCGGTGACAGCAACAACCTGACTCCACATCGCTATGTGTGTTACAGGTCAGTCAGTGATAGCAAAAACCTGACTCCACATCGTAATGTGTGTTACAGGTCAGTCAGTGACAGCAACAACCTGACTCCACATCGTTGTGTGTGTTACAGGTTAGTTACTGACAGCAACAACCTCACTCCACATCGTTGTGCGTGTTACAGGTCAGTCAGTGAAAGCAACAACCTGACACCACACCGTTGTGTGTGTTACAGTCCATTCACTGACAGCAACAACCTGACTCCACATCGCTGTGTGTGTTACAGTCCAGTCGGTGACAGCAACAACCTGACTGCACATCGCTATGTGTGTTACAGGTCAGTCAGTGATAGCAAAAACCTGACTCCACATCGTAATGTGTGTTACAGGTCAGTCAGTGAAAGCAACAACCTCACTCCACACCGTTGTATGTCTTACAGTCCAGTCACTGACGGCAGAAACCTGACTCCACATCGTTGTGTGTGTTACAGGTCAGTCACTAACAGCATAAACCTGACTCCACATCGTTGTGTGTGTTACAGGTCAGTCACTAACAGCAAAAACCTGACTCCACACCGTTGTGTGTGTTACAGTCTAGTCAATGACAGCAACAACCTGACTCCACATCGTTGTGTGTGTTACAGGTCAGTCAGTTACAGCAAAAACCTGACTTCACATCGTAATATGTGTTACAGGTCAGTCAGTGACAGCAACAACCTGACTCTACATCATTGTGTGTGTTACAGTCCAGTCGGTGACAGCAACAACCTGACTCCACATCGTTGTGTGTGTTACAGGTCAGTCAGTGACAGCAACAACCTGACTCCACATCGTTGTGTGTGTTACAGGTCAGTCAGTGAAAGCAGCAACCTGACTCCCTACCGTTGTGTGTGTTACAGTCCAGTCTCTGACAGCAACAACATGACTCCACATCGTTGTGTGTGTTACAGGTCAGTCAGTGACAGCAACAACCTGACTCCACATCGTTGTGCGTGTAACAGGTCAGTCAGTGAAAGCAACAACCTGACACCACACCGTTGTGTGTGTTACAGTCCAGTCACTGACAGCAACAACCTGACTCCACATCGCTGTGTGTGTTACAGGTCAGTCAGTGACAGCAACAACCTCACTCCACACCGTTGCGTGTGTTAGAGGTCAGTCAGTGAAGGCAAATACCTGACTCCACATCGTTGTGTGTGTTGCAGTTAAGTCACTGACAGAAAAAACCTGACCCCACATCGTTGTGTGTGTTACAAGTCTGTCAGTGACGGCAAAAACCTGACTCAACATCGTTGTGTGTGTTACAGGTCAGTCAGTGACAGCAACAACTGACTCCACACCGTTGCGTGTGCTACAGGTCAGTCAGTGAAAGCAACAACCTGACTCCACATCGTTGTGTGTGCTACAGTCAAGTCACTGACAGCAACAACCTGACTCCACATCGTTGTGTGTGTTACAGGTCAGTCAGTGACTGCAACAACCTGACTCCACATCGTTGTGTGTGTTACAGGTCAGTCAGTGACAGCAAAAACCTGACTCCACACCGTAGTGTGTGTTACAGTCCAGTCGGTGACAGCAACAACCTGACTCCACATCGTTATGTGTGCTACAGGTCAGTCAGTGACAGCAAAAACCTGACTCCACATCGTAATGTGTGTTACAGGTCAGTCAGTGACAGCAACAACCTGACTGCACATCGTTGTGTGTGTTACAGGTCAGTCAGTGAAAGCAACAACCTGACTCCACATCGTTGTGTGTGCTACAGTCAAGTCACTGACAGCAACAACCTGACTCCACATCGTTGTGTGTGTTACAGGTCAGTCAGTGACTGCAACAACCTGACTCCACATCGTTGTGTGTGTTACAGGTCAGTCAGTGACAGCAACAACCTGACTCCACACCGTTGTGTGTGTTACAGTCCAGTCGGTGACAGCAACAACCTGACTCCACATCGTTGTGTGTGTTACAGGTCAGTCAGTGACAGCAACAACTGACTCCACACCGTTGCGTGTGTTACAGGTCAGTCAGTGACAGCAACAACCTGACTCCACATCATTGTGTGTGTTACAGTCCAGTTTGTGACAGCAACAACCTGACTCCACATCGTTGTGTGTGTTACAGGTCAGTCAGTGACAGCAACAACCTCACTCCACATCGTTGTGTGTGTTACAGGTCAGTCAGTGAAAGCAACAACCTGACTACACACCGTTGTGTATGCTACAGTCCAGTCACTGACAGCAACAACCTGACTCCACATCGTTGTGTGTGTTACAGGTCAGTCAGTGACAGCAACAACCTGACTCCACATCGTTGTGCGTGTTACAGGTCAGTCAGTGAAAGCAACAACCTGACACCACACCGTTGTGTGTGTTACAGTCCAGTCACTGACAGCAACAACATGACTCCACATCGTTGTGTGTGTTACAGGTCAGTCAGTGACAGCAACAACCTCACTCCAAATCGTTGTGTGTGTTACAGGTCACTTACTGACAGCAACAACCTGACCCCACATCGTTGTGTGTGTTACAAGTCTGTCAGTGACGGCAAAAACCTGACTCCACATCGTTGTGTGTGTTACAGGTCAGTCAGTGACAGCAACAACCTCACTCCACATCGTTGTGCGTGTTACAGGTCAGTCAGTGAAAGCAACAACCTGACACCACACCGTTGTGTGTGTTACAGTCCATTCACTAACAGCAACAACCTGATTCCACATCGCTGTGTGTGTTACAGTCCAGTCGGTAACAGCAACAACCTGACTCCACATCGCTATGTGTGTTACAGGTCAGTTAGTGATAGCAAAAACCTGACTCCACATCGTAATGTGTGTTACAGGTCAGTCAGTGACAGCAACAACCTGACTCCACATCGTTGTGTGTGTTATAGGTTAGTTACTGACAGCAACAACCTGACCCCACATCGTTGTGTGTGTTACAAGTCTGTCAGTGACAGCAAAAACCTAACTCTACATCGTAATGTGTGTTACAGGTCAGTCAGTGACAGCAAAAACCTGACTCCTCATCATTGTGTGTGTTACAGTCCAGTCGGTGACAGCAACAACCTGACTCCACATCGTTGTGTGTGTTACAGGTCAGTCAGTGACAGTAACAACCTGACTCCACATCGTTGTGTGTGTTACAGGTCAGTCAGTGAAAGCAACAACCTCACTCCACACCGTTGTATGTCTTACAGTCCAGTCACAGACAGCAACAACCTGACTCCACATCGTTGTGTGTGTTACAGGTCAGTCAGTGACAGCAACAACCTCACTCTACATCGTTGTGCGTGTTACAGGTCAGTCAGTGAAAGCAACAACCTGACACCACACCGTTGTGTGTGTTACAGTCCATTCACTGACAGCAACAACCTGACTCCACATCGCTGTGTGTGTTACAGTCCAGTCGGTGACAGCAACAACCTGACTCCACATCGCTATGTGTGTTACAGGTCAGTCAGTGATAGCAAAAACCTGACTCCACATCGTAATGTGTGTTACAGGTCAGTCAGTGACAGCAACAACCTGACTCCACATCGTTGTGTGTGTTACAGATTAGTTATTGACAGCAACAAATTCACTCCACATCGTTGTGCGTGTTACAGGTCAGTCAGTGAAAGCAACAACCTGACACCACACCGTTGTGTGTGTTACAGTCCAGTCACTGACAGCAACAACCTGACTCCACATCGTTGTGTGTGTTACAGGTCAGTCAGTGAAAGCAACAACCTGACTCCACATCGTTGTGTGTGCTACAGTCAAGTCACTGACAGCAACAACCTGACTCCACATCGTTGTGTGTGTTACAGGTCAGTCAGTGACTGCAACAACCTGACTCCACATCGTTGTGTGTGTTACAGGTCAGTCAGTGACAGCAACAACCTGACTCCACACCGTTGTGTGTGTTACAGTCCAGTCGGTGACAGCAACAACCTGACTCCACATCGTTATGTGTGCTACAGGTCAGTCAGTGACAGCAAAAACCTGACTCCACATCGTAATGTGTGTTACAGGTCAGTCAGTGACAGCAACAACCTGACTCCACATCATTGTGTGTGTTACAGTCCAGTCGGTGACAGCAACAACCTGACTCCACATCGTTGTGTGTGTTACAGGTCAGTCAGTGACAGCAACAACCTGACTCCACATCGTTGTGTGTGTTACAGGTCAGTCAGTGAAAGCAACAACCTGACTACACACCGTTGTGTGTGTTACAGTCCAGTCACTGACAGCAACAACCTGACTCCACATCGTTGTGTGTGTTACAGGTCAGTCAGTGACAGCAACAACCTGACTCCACATCGTTGTGCGTGTTACAGGTCAGTCAGTGAAAGCAACAACCTGACACCACACCGTTGTGTGTGTTACAGTCCAGTCACTGACAGCAACAACATGACTCCACATCGTTGTGTGTGTTACAGGTCAGTCAGTGACAGCAACAACCTCACTCCAAATCGTTGTGTGTGTTACAGGTCACTTACTGACAGCAACAACCTGACCCCACATCGTTGTGTGTGTTACAAGTCTGTCAGTGACGGCAAAAACCTGACTCCACATCGTTGTGTGTGTTACAGGTCAGTCAGTGACAGCAACAACCTCACTCCACATCGTTGTGCATGTTACGGGTCAGTCAGTGAAAGCAACAACCTGACACCACACCGTTGTGTGTGTTACAGTCCATTCACTGACAGCAACAACCTGATTCCACATCGCTGTGTGTGTTACAGTCCAGTCGGTGACAGCAACAACCTGACTCCACATCGCTATGTGTGTTACAGGTCAGTTAGTGATAGCAAAAACCTGACTCCACATCGTAATGTGTGTTACAGGTCAGTCAGTGACAGCAACAACCTGACTCCACATCGTTGTGTGTGTTATAGGTTAGTTACTGACAGCAACAACCTGACCCCACATCGTTGTGTGTGTTACAAGTCTGTTAGTGACAGCAAAAACCTAACTCTACATCGTAATGTGTGTTACAGGTCAGTCAGTGACAGCAAAAACCTGACTCCTCATCATTGTGTATGTTACAGTCCAGTCGGTGACAGCAACAACCTGACTCCACATCGTTGTGTGTGTTACAGGTCAGTCAGTGACAGTAACAACCTGACTCCACATCGTTGTGTGTGTTACAGATTAGTTATTGACAGCAACAAATTCACTCCACATCGTTGTGCGTGTTACAGGTCAGTCAGTGAAAGCAACAACCTGACACCACACCGTTGTGTGTGTTACAGTCCATTCACTGACAGCAACAACCTGACTCCACATCGCTGTGTGTGTTACAGTCCAGTCGATGACAGCAACAACCTGACTCCACATCGCTATGTGTGTTACAGGTCAGTCAGTGATAGCAACAACCTGACTCCACATCGTAATGTGTGTTACAGGTCAGTCAGTGAAAGCAACAACCTCACTCCACACCGTTGTATGTCTTACAGTCCAGTCACTGACAGCAACAACCTGACTCCACATCGCTGTGTGTGTTACAGGTCAGTCAGTGACAGCAACAACCTCACTCCACATCGTTGTGCGTGTTACAGGTCAGTCAGTGAAAGCAACAACCTGACACCACACCGTTGTGTGTGTTACAGTCAAGTCACTGACAGCAACAACCTGACTCCACATCGTTGTGTGTGTTACAGGTCAGTCAGTGACAGCAACAACCTGACTCCATATCGTTGTGTGTGTTACAGGTTAGTTACTGACAGCAACAACCTGACCCCACATCGTTGTGTGTGTTACAAGTCTGTCAGTGACGGCAAAAACCTGACTCCACATCGTTGTGTGTGTTACAGGTCAGTCAGTGAAAGCAACAACCTGACACCACACCGTTGTGTGTGTTACAGTCCATTCACTGACAGCAACAACCTGACTCCACATCGTTGTGTGTGTTACAGTTAAGTCACTGACAGAAACAACCTGACCCCACATCGTTGTGTGTGTTACAAGTCTGTCAGTGACGGCAAAAACCTGACTCAACATCGTTGTGTGTGTTACAGGTCAGTCAGTGACAGCAACAACTGACTCCACACCGTTGCGTGTGCTACAGGTCAGTCAGTGAAAGCAACAACCTGACTCCACATCGTTGTGTGTGCTACAGTCAAGTCACTGACAGCAACAACCTGACTCCACATCGTTGTGTGTGTTACAGGTCAGTCAGTGACTGCAACAACCTGACTCCACATCGTTGTGTGTGTTACAGGTCAGTCAGTGACAGCAAAAACCTGACTCCACACCGTAGTGTGTGTTACAGTCCAGTCGGTGACAGCAACAACCTGACTCCACATCGTTATGTGTGCTACAGGTCAGTCAGTGACAGCAAAAACCTGACTCCACATCGTAATGTGTGTTACAGGTCAGTCAGTGACAGCAACAACCTGACTCCACATCGTTGTGTGTGTTACAGGTCAGTCAGTGAAAGCAACAACCTGACTCCACATCGTTGTGTGTGCTACAGTCAAGTCACTGACAGCAACAACCTGACTCCACATCGTTGTGTGTGTTACAGGTCAGTCAGTGACTGCAACAACCTGACTCCACATCGTTGTGTGTGTTACAGGTCAGTCAGTGACAGCAACAACCTGACTCCACATCATTGTGTGTGTTACAGTCCAGTCGGTGACAGCAACAACCTGACTCCACATCGTTGTGTGTGTTACAGGTCAGTCAGTGACAGCAACAACCTGACTCCACATCGTTGTGTGTGTTACAGGTCAGTCAGTGAAAGCAACAACCTGACTACACACCGTTGTGTGTGTTACAGTCCAGTCACTGACAGCAACAACCTGACTCCACATCGTTGTGTGTGTTACAGGTCAGTCAGTGACAGCAACAACCTGACTCCACATCGTTGTGCGTGTTACAGGTCAGTCAGTGAAAGCAACAACCTGACACCACACCGTTGTGTGTGTTACAGTCCAGTCACTGACAGCAACAACCTGACTCCACATCGCTGTGTGTGTTACAGTCAAGTCACTGACAGCAACAACCTGACTCCACATCGTTGTGTGTGTTACAGGTCAGTCAGTGACAGCAACAACCTCACTCCAAATCGTTGTGTGTGTTACAGGTCAGTTACTGACAGCAACAACCTGACCCCACATCGTTGTGTGTGTTACAAGTCTGTCAGTGACGGCAAAAACCTGACTCCACATCGTTGTGTGTGTTACAGGTCAGTCAGTGACAGCAACAACCTCACTCCACATCGTTGTGTGTGTTACAGGTCAGTCAGTGAAAGCAACAACCTGACACCACACCGTTGTGTGTGTTACAGTCCATTCACTGACAGCAACAACCTGACTCCACATCGCTGTGTGTGTTACAGTCCAGTCGGTGACAGCAACAACCTGACTCCACATCGCTATGTGTGTTACAGGTCAGTTAGTGATAGCAAAAACCTGACTCCACATCGTAATGTGTGTTACAGGTCAGTCAGTGACAGCAACAACCTGACTCCACATCGTTGTGTGTGTTATAGGTTAGTTACTGACAGCAACAACCTGACCCCACATCGTTGTGTGTGTTACGTTACAAGTCTGTCAGTGACAGCAAAAACCTAACTCTACATCGTAATGTGTGTCACAGGTCAGTCAGTGACAGCAACAACCTGACTCCTCATCATTGTGTGTGTTACAGTCCAGTCGGTGACAGCAACAACCTGACTCCACATCGTTGTGTGTGTTACAGGTCAGTCAGTGACAGTAACAACCTGACTCCACATCGTTGTGTGTGTTACAGGTCAGTCAGTGAAAGCAACAACCTCACTCCACACCGTTGTATGTCTTACAGTCCAGTCACAGACAGCAACAACCTGACTCCACATCGTTGTGTGTGTTACAGGTCAGTCAGTGACAGCAACAACCTCACTCCACATCGTTGTGCGTGTTACAGGTCAGTCAGTGAAAGCAACAACCTGACACCACACCGTTGTGTGTGTTACAGTCCATTCACTGACAGCAACAACCTGACTCCACATCGCTGTGTGTGTTACAGTCCAGTCGGTGACAGCAACAACCTGACTCCACATCGCTATGTGTGTTACAGGTCAGTCAGTGATAGCAAAAACCTGACTCCACATCGTAATGTGTGTTACAGGTCAGTCAGTGACAGCAACAACCTGACTCCACATCGTTGTGTGTGTTACAGATTAGTTACTGACAGCAACAACCTCACTCCACATCGTTGTGCGTGTTACAGGTCAGTCAGTGAAAGCAACAACCTGACACCACACCGTTGTGTGTGTTACAGTCCATTCACTGACAGCAACAACCTGACTCCACATCGCTGTGTGTGTTACAGTCCAGTCGGTGACAGCAACAACCTGACTCCACATCGCTATGTGTGTTACAGGTCAGTCAGTGATAGCAAAAACCTGACTCCACATCGTAATGTGTGTTACAGGTCAGTCAGTGAAAGCAACAACCTCACTCCACACCGTTGTATGTCTTACAGTCCAGTCACTGACAGCAACAACCTGACTCCACATCGCTGTGTGTGTTACAGGTCAGTCAGTGACAGCAACAACCTCACTCCACATCGTTGTGCGTGTTACAGATCAGTCAGTGAAAGCAACAACCTGACACCACACCGTTGTGTGTGTTACAGTCAAGTCACTGACAGCAACAACCTGACTCCACATCGTTGTGTGTGTTACAGGTCAGTCAGTGACAGCAACAACCTGACTCCACATCGTTGTGTGTGTTACAGGTTAGTTACTGACAGGAACAACCTGACCCCACATCGTTGTGTGTGTTACAAGTCTGTCAGTGACGGCAAAAACCTGACTCCACATCGTTGTGTGTGTTACAGGTCAGTCAGTGAAAGCAACAACCTGACACCACACCGTTGTGTGTGTTACAGTCCATTCACTGACAGCAACAACCTGACTCCACATCGCTGTGTGTGTTACAGTCCAGTCGGTGACAGCAACAACCTGACTCCACATCGCTATGTGTGTTACAGGTCAGTCAGTGATAGCAAAAACCTGACTCCACATCGTAATGTGTGTTACAGGTCAGTCAGTGACAGCAATAAGCTGCCTCCACATCGTTGTGTGTGTTACAGGTTAGTTACTGACAGCAACAACCTGACCCCACATCGTTGTGTGTGCTACAAGTCTGTCAGTGACAGCAAAAACCTGACTCTACATCGTAATGTGTGTTACAGGTCAGTCAGTGACAGCAACAACCTGACTCCTCATCATTGTGTGTGTTACAGTCCAGTCGGTGACAGCAACAACCTGACTCCACATCGTTGTGTGTGTTACAGGTCAGTCAGTGACAGTAACAACCTGACTCCACATCGTTGTGTGTGTTACAGGTCAGTCAGTGAAAGCAACAACCTCACTCCACACCGTTGTATGTCTTACAGTCCAGGTCACTGACAGCAACAACCTGACTCCACATCGTTGTGTGTGTTACAGGTCAGTCAGTGACAGCAACAACCTGACTCCACATCGTTGTGCGTGTTACAGGTCAGTCAGTGAAAGCAACAACCTGACACCACACCGTTGTGTGTGTTACAGTCCATTCACTGACAGCAACAACCTGACTCCACATCGCTGTGTGTGTTACAGTCAAGTCACTGACAGCAACAACCTGACTCCACATCGTTGTGTGTGTTACAGGTCAGTCAGTGACAGCAACAACCTGACTCCACATCGTTGTGTGTGTTACAGGTTAGTTACTGACAGCAACAACCTGACTCCACATCGTTGTGTGTGTTACAGGTCAGTCAGTGACAGCAACAACCTGATTCCACACCGTTGCGTGTGTTAGAGGTCAGTCAGTGAAGGCAAATACCTGACTCCACATCGTTGTGTGTGTTACAGTTAAGTCACTGACAGAAACAACCTGACCCCACATCGTTGTGTGTGTTACAAGTCTGTCAGTGACGGCAAAAACCTGACTCCCCATTGTTGTGTGTGTTACAGGTCAGTCAGTGACAGCAACAACTGACTCCACACCGTTGCGTGTGTTACAGGTCAGTCAGTGAAAGCAACAACCTGACTCCACATCGTTGTGTGTGAAACAGTCAAGTGACTGACAGCAACAACCTAACTCCACATCGTTGTGTCTGTTACAGTCAAGTCACTGACAGAAACAACCTGACTCCACATCGTTGTCTGTGTTACAGTTAAGTCACTGACAGAAACAACCTGACGCCACATCGTTGTGTCTGTTACAAGTCTGTCAGTGACGGCAAAAACCTGACTCCACATCGTTGTGTGTGTTACAGGTCAGTCAGTGACAGCAACAACTGACTCCACACCGTTGCGTGTGTTACAGGTCAGTCAGTGAAAGCAACGACCTGACTTCACATCGTTTTGTGTGTTACAGTCAAGTCACTGACAGCAACAACCTGACTCCACATCGTTGTGTGTGTTACAGGTCAGTGAGTGACAGCAACGACCTGACTCCACACCGTTGGGTGTGTTACAGGTCAGTCAGTGAAAGCAACAACCTGACTGTACATCGTTGTGTGTGTAACAGTCAAGTGACTGACAGCAACAACCTAACTCCACATCGTTGTGTCTGTTACAGTCAAGTCACTGACAGAAACAACCTGACTCCACATCGTTGTCTGTGTTACAGGTCAGTCAGTGACAGCAACAACCTGACACCACATCGTTGTGCGTGTTACAGGTCAGTCAGTGAAAGCAACAACCTGACTCCACACCGTTGTGTGTGTTACAGTCAAGTCACTGACAGCAACAACCTCACTCCACGTCCATGTCTGTGTTACAGACAAGTCACTGACAGCAACAACCTGACTCCACATCGTTGTGTGTGTTACAGGTCAGTCAGTGACAGCAACAACCTGACTCCACATCGTTGTGCGTGTTACAGGTCAGTCAGTGAAAGCAACAACCTGACACCAAACCGTTGTGTGTGTTACAGTCCAGTCACTGACAGCAACAACCTGACTCCTCATCACTGTGTGTGTTACAGTCAAGTCACTGACAGCAACAACCTGACTCCACATCGTTGTGTGTGTTACAGGTCAGTTACTGACAGCAACAACCTGATTCCACACCGTTGCGTGTGTTAGAGGTCAGTCAGTGAAGGCAAATACCTGTCTCCACATCGTTGTGTGTGTTACAGTTAAGTCACTGACAGAAACAACCTGACCCCACATCGTTGTGTGTGTTACAAGTCTGTCAGTGACGGCAAAAACCTGACTCCACATCGTTGTGTGTGTTACAGGTCAGTCAGTGACAGCAACAACTGACTCCACACCGTTGCATGTGTTGCAGGTCAGTCAGTGAAAGCAACAACCTGACTCCACATCGTTGTGTGTGTTACAGTCAAGTCACTGACAGCAACAACCTGACTCCACATCGTTGTGTGTGTTACAGGTCAGTGAGTGACAGCAACGACCTGACTCCACACCGTTGGGTGTGTTACAGGTCAGTCAGTGAAAGCAACAACCTGACTGTACATCGTTGTGTGTGTAACAGTCAAGTGACTGACAGCAACAACCTAACTCCACATCGTTGTGTCTGTTACAGTCAAGTCACTGACAGAAACAACCTGACTCCACATCGTTGTCTGTGTTACAGGTCAGTCAGTGACAGCAACAACCTGACACCACACCGTTGTGCGTGTTACAGGTCAGTCAGTGAAAGCAACAACCTGACTCCACACCGTTGTGTGTGTTACAGTCAAGTCACTGACAGCAACAACCTGACTCCACATCGTTGTGTGTGTTACAGGTTAATCAGTGACAGCAACAACCTGACTCCACATCGTTGTGTGTGTTACAGGTCAGTCAGTGACAGCAACAACCTGACTCCAAATCGTTGTGTGTGTTACAGGTCAGTCACTGACAGCAACAACCTGACTCCACATCGTTGTGTGTGTTACAGGTCAATCAGTGACAGCAACAACCTGACTCCACACGGTTGCGTGTGTTACAGGTCAGTCAGTGAAAGCAACAACCTGACTCCACATCGTTGTGTGTGTTACAGTCAAGTCACTGACAGAAACAACCTGACTCCACATCGTTTTGTGTGTTACAGGTCAGTCAGTGAAAGCAACAACCTGACTCCACATCGTTGTGTGTGTTACAGGTCAGTGACTGACAGTAATAACCTGACTCCACACCGTTGCGTGTGTTGCAGGTCAGTCAGTGAAAGCAACGACCTGACTCCACATCGTTGTGTGTGTTACAGGTCAGTCACTGACAGAAACAACCTGACTCCACATCGTTGTGTGTGTTACAGGTCAATCAGTGACAGCAACAACCTGACTCCACACCGTTGCGTGTGTTACAGGTCAGTCAGTGAAAGCAACAACCTGACTCCACATCGTTGTGTGAGTTACAGTCAAGTCACTGACAGAAACAACCTGACTCCACATCGTTGTGTGTGTTACAGGTCAGTCAGTGAAAGCAGCAACCTGACTCCACATCGTTGTGTGTGTAACAGTCAAGTGACTGACAGCAACAACCTGACTCCACATCGTTGTATGTGTTGAGGTCAAGTCACTGACAGCCATAACCTGACTCCACATCGTTGTGTGTGTTACAGGTCAGTCAGTGACAGCAACAAAATGACTCCACATCGTTGTGTGTGCTACAGGTCAGTCACTGACAGCAACAACCTGACTCCACATCGTTGTGTGTGTTACAGGTCAATCAGTGACAGCAACAACCTGACTCCACACCGTTGCGTGTGTTACAGGTCAGTCAGTGAAAGCAACAACTTGACTCCACATCGTTGTGTGTGTTACAGTCAAGTCGCAACAACCTGACTCCACATCGCTATGTGTGTTACAGGTCAGTCAGTGATAGCAAAAACCTGACTCCACATCGTAATGTGTGTTACAGGTCAGTCAGTGAAAGCAACAACCTCACTCCACACCGTTGTATGTCTTACAGTCCAGTCACTGACAGCAACAACCTGACTCCACATCGTTGTGTGTGTTACAGGTCAGTCAGTGACAGCAACAACCTCACTTAACATCGTTGTGCGTGTTACAGGTCAGTCAGTGAAAGCAACAACCTGACACCACACCGTTGTGTGTGTTACAGGTCAGTCAGTGAAAGCAACAACCTGACTGTACATCGTTGTGTGTGTAACAGTCAAGTGACTGACAGCAACAACCTAACTCCACATCGTTGTGTCTGTTACAGTTAAGTCACTGACAGAAACAACCTGACTCCACATCGTTGTCTGTGTTACAGGTCAGTCAGTGACAGCAACAACCTGACACCACATCGTTGTGCGTGTTACAGGTCAGTCAGTGAAAGCAACAACCTGACTCCACACCGCTGTGTGTGTTACAGTCCAGTCACTGACAGCAACAACCTCACTCCACGTCCATGTCTGTGTTACAGACAAGTCACTGACAGCAACAACCTGACTCCACATCGTTGTGTGTGTTACAGGTCAGTCAGTGACAGCAACAACCTGACTCCACATCGTTGTGCGTGTTACAGGTCAGTCAGTGAAAGCAACAACCTGACACCAAACCGTTGTGTGTGTTACAGTCCAGTCACTGACAGCAACAACCTGACTCCTCATCACTGTGTGTGTTACAGTCAAGTCACTGACAGCAACAACCTGACTCCACATCGTTGTGTGTGTTACAGGTCAGTTACTGACAGCAACAACCTGATTCCACACCGTTGCGTGTGTTAGAGGTCAGTCAGTGAAGGCAAATACCTGTCTCCACATCGTTGTGTGTGTTACAGTTAAGTCACTGACAGAAACAACCTGACCCCACATCGTTGTGTGTGTTACAAGTCTGTCAGAGACGGCAAAAACCTGACTCCACATCGTTGTGTGTGTTACAGGTCAGTCAGTGACAGCAACAACTGACTCCACACCGTTGCATGTGTTGCAGGTCAGTCAGTGAAAGCAACAACCTGACTCCACATCGTTGTGTGTGTTACAGTCAAGTCACTGACAGCAACAACCTGACTCCACATCGTTGTGTGTGTTACAGGTCAGTGAGTGACAGCAACGACCTGACTCCACACCGTTGGGTGTGTTACAGGTCAGTCAGTGAAAGCAACAACCTGACTGTACATCGTTGTGTGTGTAACAGTCAAGTGACTGACAGCAACAACCTAACTCCACATCGTTGTGTCTGTTACAGTCAAGTCACTGACAGAAACAACCTGACTCCACATCGTTGTCTGTGTTACAGGTCAGTCAGTGACAGCAACAACCTGACACCACACCGTTGTGCGTGTTACAGGTCAGTCAGTGAAAGCAACAACCTGACTCCACACCGTTGTGTGTGTTACAGTCAAGTCACTGACAGCAACAACCTGACTCCACATCGTTGTGTGTTGTACAGGTTAATCAGTGACAGCAACAACCTGACTCCAAATCGTTGTGTGTGTTACAGGTCAGTCACTGACAGCAACAACCTGACTCCACATCGTTGTGTGTGTTACAGGTCAATCAGTGACAGCAACAACCTGACTCCACACGGTTGCGTGTGTTACAGGTCAGTCAGTGAAAGCAACAACCTGACTCCACATCGTTGTGTGTGTTACAGTCAAGTCACTGACAGAAACAACCTGACTCCACATCGTTTTGTGTGTTACAGGTCAGTCAGTGAAAGCAACAACCTGACTCCACATCGTTGTGTGTGTTACAGGTCAGTGACTGACAGTAATAACCTGACTCCACACCGTTGCGTGTGTTGCAGGTCAGTCAGTGAAAGCAACGACCTGACTCCACATCGTTGTGTGTGTTACAGGTCAGTCACTGACAGAAACAACCTGACTCCACATCGTTGTGTGTGTTACAGGTCAATCAGTGACAGCAACAACCTGACTCCACACCGTTGCGTGTGTTACAGGTCAGTCAGTGAAAGCAACAACCTGACTCCACATCGTTGTGTGAGTTACAGTCAAGTCACTGACAGAAACAACCTGACTCCACATCGTTGTGTGTGTTACAGGTCAGTCAGTGAAAGCAGCAACCTGACTCCACATCGTTGTGTGTGTAACAGTCAAGTGACTGACAGCAACAACCTGACTCCACATCGTTGTATGTGTTGAGGTCAAGTCACTGACAGCCATAACCTGACTCCACATCGTTGTGTGTGTTACAGGTCAGTCAGTGACAGCAACAAAATGACTCCACATCGTTGTGTGTGCTACAGGTCAGTCACTGACAGCAACAACCTGACTCCACATCGTTGTGTGTGTTACAGGTCAATCAGTGACAGCAACAACCTGACTCCACACCGTTGCGTGTGTTACAGGTCAGTCAGTGAAAGCAACAACTTGACTCCACATCGTTGTGTGTGTTACAGTCAAGTCGCAACAACCTGACTCCACATCGCTATGTGTGTTACAGGTCAGTCAGTGATAGCAAAAACCTGACTCCACATCGTAATGTGTGTTACAGGTCAGTCAGTGAAAGCAACAACCTCACTCCACACCGTTGTATGTCTTACAGTCCAGTCACTGACAGCAACAACCTGACTCCACATCGTTGTGTGTGTTACAGGTCAGTCAGTGACAGCAACAACCTCACTTAACATCGTTGTGCGTGTTACAGGTCAGTCAGTGAAAGCAACAACCTGACACCACACCGTTGTGTGTGTTACAGGTCAGTCAGTGAAAGCAACAACCTGACTGTACATCGTTGTGTGTGTAACAGTCAAGTGACTGACAGCAACAACCTAACTCCACATCGTTGTGTCTGTTACAGTTAAGTCACTGACAGAAACAACCTGACTCCACATCGTTGTCTGTGTTACAGGTCAGTCAGTGACAGCAACAACCTGACACCACATCGTTGTGCGTGTTACAGGTCAGTCAGTGAAAGCAACAACCTGACTCCACACCGCTGTGTGTGTTACAGTCCAGTCACTGACAGCAACAACCTCACTCCACGTCCATGTCTGTGTTACAGACAAGTCACTGACAGCAACAACCTGACTCCACATCGTTGTGTGTGTTACAGGTCAGTCAGTGACAGCAACAACCTGACTCCACATCGTTGTGCGTGTTACAGGTCAGTCAGTGAAAGCAACAACCTGACACCAAACCGTTGTGTGTGTTACAGTCCAGTCACTGACAGCAACAACCTGACTCCTCATCACTGTGTGTGTTACAGTCAAGTCACTGACAGCAACAACCTGACTCCACATCGTTGTGTGTGTTACAGGTCAGTTACTGACAGCAACAACCTGATTCCACACCGTTGCGTGTGTTAGAGGTCAGTCAGTGAAGGCAAATACCTGTCTCCACATCGTTGTGTGTGTTACAGTTAAGTCACTGACAGAAACAACCTGACCCCACATCGTTGTGTGTGTTACAAGTCTGTCAGAGACGGCAAAAACCTGACTCCACATCGTTGTGTGTGTTACAGGTCAGTCAGTGACAGCAACAACTGACTCCACACCGTTGCATGTGTTGCAGGTCAGTCAGTGAAAGCAACAACCTGACTCCACATCGTTGTGTGTGTTACAGTCAAGTCACTGACAGCAACAACCTGACTCCACATCGTTGTGTGTGTTACAGGTCAGTGAGTGACAGCAACGACCTGACTCCACACCGTTGGGTGTGTTACAGGTCAGTCAGTGAAAGCAACAACCTGACTGTACATCGTTGTGTGTGTAACAGTCAAGTGACTGACAGCAACAACCTAACTCCACATCGTTGTGTCTGTTACAGTCAAGTCACTGACAGAAACAACCTGACTCCACATCGTTGTCTGTGTTACAGGTCAGTCAGTGACAGCAACAACCTGACACCACACCGTTGTGCGTGTTACAGGTCAGTCAGTGAAAGCAACAACCTGACTCCACACCGTTGTGTGTGTTACAGTCAAGTCACTGACAGCAACAACCTGACTCCACATCGTTGTGTGTTGTACAGGTTAATCAGTGACAGCAACAACCTGACTCCACATCGTTGTGTGTGTTACAGGTCAGTCAGTGACAGCAACAACCTGACTCCAAATCGTTGTGTGTGTTACAGGTCAGTCACTGACAGCAACAACCTGACTCCACATCGTTGTGTGTGTTACAGGTCAATCAGTGACAGCAACAACCTGACTCCACACGGTTGCGTGTGTTACAGGTCAGTCAGTGAAAGCAACAACCTGACTCCACATCGTTGTGTGTGTTACAGTCAAGTCACTGACAGAAACAACCTGACTCCACATCGTTTTGTGTGTTACAGGTCAGTCAGTGAAAGCAACAACCTGACACCAAACCGTTGTGTGTGTTACAGTCCAGTCACTGACAGCAACAACCTGACTCCTCATCACTGTGTGTGTTACAGTCAAGTCACTGACAGCAACAACCTGACTCCACATCGTTGTGTGTGTTACAGGTCAGTTACTGACAGCAACAACCTGATTCCACACCGTTGCGTGTGTTAGAGGTCAGTCAGTGAAGGCAAATACCTGTCTCCACATCGTTGTGTGTGTTACAGTTAAGTCACTGACAGAAACAACCTGACCCCACATCGTTGTGTGTGTTACAAGTCTGTCAGTGACGGCAAAAACCTGACTCCACATCGTTGTGTGTGTTACAGGTCAGTCAGTGACAGCAACAACTGACTCCACACCGTTGCATGTGTTGCAGGTCAGTCAGTGAAAGCAACAACCTGACTCCACATCGTTGTGTGTGTTACAGTCAAGTCACTGACAGCAACAACCTGACTCCACATCGTTGTGTGTGTTACAGGTCAGTGAGTGACAGCAACGACCTGACTCCACACCGTTGGGTGTGTTACAGGTCAGTCAGTGAAAGCAACAACCTGACTGTACATCGTTGTGTGTGTAACAGTCAAGTGACTGACAGCAACAACCTAACTCCACATCGTTGTGTCTGTTACAGTCAAGTCACTGACAGAAACAACCTGACTCCACATCGTTGTCTGTGTTACAGGTCAGTCAGTGACAGCAACAACCTGACACCACACCGTTGTGCGTGTTACAGGTCAGTCAGTGAAAGCAACAACCTGACTCCACACCGTTGTGTGTGTTACAGTCAAGTCACTGACAGCAACAACCTGACTCCACATCGTTGTGTGTTGTACAGGTTAATCAGTGACAGCAACAACCTGACTCCACATCGTTGTGTGTGTTACAGGTCAGTCAGTGACAGCAACAACCTGACTCCAAATCGTTGTGTGTGTTACAGGTCAGTCACTGACAGCAACAACCTGACTCCACATCGTTGTGTGTGTTACAGGTCAATCAGTGACAGCAACAACCTGACTCCACACGGTTGCGTGTGTTACAGGTCAGTCAGTGAAAGCAACAACCTGACTCCACATCGTTGTGTGTGTTACAGTCAAGTCACTGACAGAAACAACCTGACTCCACATCGTTTTGTGTGTTACAGGTCAGTCAGTGAAAGCAACAACCTGACTCCACATCGTTGTGTGTGTTACAGGTCAGTGACTGACAGTAATAACCTGACTCCACACCGTTGCGTGTGTTACAGGTCAGTCAGTGAAAGCAACGACCTGACCCCACATCGTTGTGTGTGTTACAGGTCAGTCACTGACAGAAACAACCTGACTCCACATCGTTGTGTGTGTTACAGGTCAATCAGTGACAGCAACAACCTGACTCCACACCGTTGCGTGTGTTACAGGTCAGTCAGTGAAAGCAACAACCTGACTCCACATCGTTGTGTGTGTTACAGTCAAGTCACTGACAGAAACAACCTGACTCCACATCGTTGTGTGTGTTACAGGTCAGTCAGTGAAAGCAGCAACCTGACTCCACATCGTTGTGTGTGTAACAGTCAAGTGACTGACAGCAACAACCTTACTCCACATCGTTGTATGTGTTGAGGTCAAGTCACTGACAGCCATAACCTGACTCCACATCGTTGTGTGTGTTACAGGTCAGTCAGTGACAGCAACAAAATGACTCCACATCGTTGTGTGTGCTACAGGTCAGTCACTGACAGCAACAACCTGACTCCACATCGTTGTGTGTGTTACAGGTCAATCAGTGACAGCAACAACCTGACTCCACACCGTTGCGTGTGTTACAGGTCAGTCAGTGAAAGCAACAACTTGACTCCACATCGTTGTGTGTGTTACAGTCAAGTCGCAACAACCTGACTCCACATCGCTATGTGTGTTACAGGTCAGTCAGTGATAGCAAAAACCTGACTCCACATCGTAATGTGTGTTACAGGTCAGTCAGTGAAAGCAACAACCTCACTCCACACCGTTGTATGTCTTACAGTCCAGTCACTGACAGCAACAACCTGACTCCACATCGTTGTGTGTGTTACAGGTCAGTCAGTGACAGCAACAACCTCACTGAACATCGTTGTGCATGTTACAGGTCAGTCAGTGAAAGCAACAACCTGACACCACACCGTTGTGTGTGTTACAGTCAAGTCACTGACAGCAACAACCTGACTCCACATCGTTGTGTGTGTTACAGGTCAGTCAGTGACAGCAACAACCTGACTCCACATCGTTGTGTGTGTTACAGGTTAGTTACTGACAGCAACAACCTGACCCCACATCGTTGTGTGTGTTACAAGTCTGTCAGTGACGGCAAAAACCTGACTCCACATCGTTGTGTGTGTTACAGGTCAGTCAGTGACAGCAACAACCTCACTCCACATCGTTGTGCGTGTTACAGGTCAGTCAGTGAAAGCAACAACCTGACACCACACCGTTGTGTGTGTTACAGTCCATTCACTGACAGCAACAACCTGACTCCACATCGCTGTGTGTGTAACAGTCCAGTCGGTGACAGCAACACATTGACTCCACATCGCTATGTGTGTTACAGGTCAGTCAGTGATAGCAAAAACCTGACTCCACATCGTAATGTGTGTTACAGGTCAGTCAGTGACAGCAATAACCTGACTCCACATCGTTGTGTGTGTTACAGGTTAGTTACTGACAGCAACGACCTGACCCCACATCGTTGTGTGTGTTACAAGTCTGTCAGTGACAGCAAAAACCTGACTCTACATCGTTGTATGTGTTACAGGTCAGTCAGTGACAGCAACAACCTGACTCCTCATCATTGTGTGTGTTACAGTCCAGTCGGTGACAGCAACAACCTGACTCCACATCGTTGTGTGTGTTACAGGTCAGTCAGTGACAGTAACAACCTGACTCCACATCGTTGTGTGTGTTACAGGTCAGTCAGTGAAAGCAACAACCTCACTCCACACCGTTGTATGTCTTACAGTCCAGTCACTGACAGCAACAACCTGACTCCACATCGTTGTGTGTGTTACAGGTCAGTCAGTGACAGCAACAACCTCACTCCACATCATTGTGCGTGTTACAGGTCAGTCAGTGAAAGCAACAACCTGACACCACACCGTTGTGTGTGTTACAGTCCATTCACTGACAGCAACAACCTGACTCCACATCGCTGTGTGTGTTACAGTCAAGTCACTGACAGCAACAATCTGACTCCACATCGTTGTGTGTGTTACAGGTCAGTCAGTGACAGCAACAACCTGACTCCACATCGTTGTGTGTGTTACAGGTTAGTTACTGACAGCAACAACCTGACTCCACATCGTTGTGTGTGTTACAGGTCAGTCAGTGACAGCAACAACCTGATTCCACACCGTTGCGTGTGTTAGAGGTCAGTCAGTGAAGGCAAATACCTGACTCCACATCGTTGTGTGTGTTACAGTTAAGTCACTGACAGAAACAACCTGACCCCACATCGTTGTGTGTGTTACAAGTCTGTCAGTGACGGCAAAAACCTGACTCCACATTGTTGTGTGTGTTACAGGTCAGTCAGTGACAGCAACAACTGACTCCACACCGTTGCGTGTGTTACAGGTCAGTCAATGAAAGCAACAACCTGACTCCACATCGTTGTGTGTAAAACAGTCAAGTGACTGACAGCAACAACCTAACTCCACATCGTTGTGTCTGTTACAGTCAAGTCACTGACAGAAACAACCTGACTCCACATCGTTGTCTGTGTTACAGTTAAGTCACTGACAGAAACAACCTGAC
The DNA here is from genome assembly GCA_949752745.1 of Protula sp. h YS-2021. Classification (NCBI taxonomy): domain Eukaryota; kingdom Metazoa; phylum Annelida; class Polychaeta; order Sabellida; family Serpulidae; genus Protula; species Protula sp. h YS-2021. The sequence continues at coordinate 14,960,096 of OX457024.1, read as the reverse complement.
CCCACATCGTTGTGTCTGTTACAAGTCTGTCAGTGACGGCAAAAACCTGAATCCACATCGTTGTGTGTGTTACAGGTCAGTCAGTGACAGCAACAACTGACTCCACACAGTTGCGTGTGTTACAGGTCAGTCAGAGAAAGCAACGACCTGACTCCACATCGTTTTGTGTGTTACAGTCAAGTCACTGACAGCAACAATCTGACTCCACATCGTTGTGTGTGTTACAGGTCAGTGAGTGACAGCAACGACCTGACTCCACACCGTTGGGTGTGTTACAGGTCAGTCAGTGAAAGCAACAACCTGACTGTACATCGTTGTGTGTGTAACAGTCAAGTGACTGACAGCAACAACCTAACTCCACATCGTTGTGTCTGTAACAGTCAAGTCACTGACAGAAACAACCTGACTCCACATCGTTGCTTATGTTACAGGTCAGTCAGTGACAGCAACAACCTGACACCACATCGTTGTGCGTGTTACAGGTCAGTCAGTGAAAGCAACAACCTGACACCAAACCGTTGTGTGTGTTACAGTCCAGTCATTGACAGCAACAACCTCACTCCACGTCCATGTCTGTGTAACAGACAAGTCACTGACAGCAACAACCTGACTCCACATCGTTGTGTGTGTTACAGGTCAGTCAGTGACAGCAACAACCTGACTCCACATCGTTGTGCGTGTTACAGGTCAGTCAGTGAAAGCAACAACCTGACCCCAAACCGTTGTGTGTGTTACAGTCCAGTCACTGACAGCAACAACCTGACTCCACATCACTGTGTGTGTTACAGTCAAGTCACTGACAGCAACAACCTGACTCCACATCGTTGTGTGTGTTACAGGTCAGTTACTGACAGCAACAACCTGATTCCACACCGTTGCGTGTGTTAGATGTCAGTCAGTGAAGGCAAATACCTGTCTCCACATCGTTGTGTGTGTTACAGTTAAGTCACTGACAGAAACAACCTGACCCCACATCGTTGTGTGTGTTACAAGTCTGTCAGTGACGGCAAAAACCTGACTCCACATCGTTGTGTGTGTTACAGGTCAGTCAGTGACAGCAACAACTGACTCCACACCGTTGCATGTGTTACAGGTCAGTCAGTGAAAGCAACAACCTGACTCCACATCGTTGTGTGTTTTACAGTCAAGTGACTGACAGCAACAACCTAACTCCACATCGTTGTGTCTGTTACAGTCAAGTCACTGACAGAAACAACCTGACTCCACATCGTTGTCTGTGTTACAGGTCAGTCAGTGACAGCAACAACCTGACACCACATCGTTGTGCGTGTTACAGGTCAGTCAGTGAAAGCAATAACCTGACTCCACACCGTTGTGTGTGTTACAGTCAAGTCACTGACAGCAACAACCTGACTCCACATCGTTGTGTGTGTTACAGGTTAATCAGTGACAGCAACAACCTGACTCCACATCGTTGTGTGTGCTACAGGTCAGTCAGTGACAGCAACAACCTGACTCGAAATCGTTGTGTGTGTTACAGGTCAGTCACTGACAGCAACAACCTGACTCCACACCGTTGCGTGTGTTACAGGTCAGTCAGTGAAAGCAACAACCTGACTCCACATCGTTGTGTGTGTTACAGTCAAGTCACTGACAGAAACAACCTGACTCCACATCGTTTTGTGTGTTACAGGTCAGTCAGTGAAAGCAACAACCTGACTCCACATCGTTGTGTGTGTTACAGGTCAGTGACTGACAGTAATAACCTGACTCCACACCGTTGCGTGTGTTACAGGTGAGTCAGTGAAAGCAACGACCTGACTCCACATCGTTGTGTGTGTTACAGGTCAGTCACTGACAGAAACAACCTGACTCCACATCGTTGTGTGTGTTACAGGTCAATCAGTGACAGCAACAACCTGACTCCACACCGTTGCGTGTGTTACAGGTCAGTCAGTGAAAGCAACAACCTGACTCCACATCGTTGTGTGTGTTACAGTCAAGTCACTGACAGAAACAACCTGACTCCACATCGTTGTGTGTGTTACAGGTCAGTCAGTGAAAGCAGCAACCTGACTCCACATCGTTGTGTGTGTAACAGTCAAGTGACTGACAGCAACAACCTGACTCCACATCGTTGTATGTGTTGAGGTCAAGTCACTGACAGCCATAACCTGACTCCACATCGTTGTGTGTGCTACAGGTCAGTCACTGACAGCAACAACCTGACTCCACATCGTTGGGTGTGTTACAGGTCAATCAGTGACAGCAACAACCTGACTCCACACCGTTGCGTGTGTTACAGGTCAGTCAGTGAAAGCAACAACTTGACTCCACATCGTTGTGTGTGTTACAGTGAAGTCGCTGACAGAAACAACCTGACTCCACATCGTTGTGTGTGTTACAGATCAGTCACTGACAGCAACAACCTGACTCCACATCGTTGTATGTGTTACAGTCAAGTCACTGACAGCAACAACCTGACTCCACATCGTTGTGTGTGTTACAGTCAAGTCACTGACAGAAACAACCTGACTCCACATCGTTGTGTGTGTTACAGGTCAGTCACCGACGGCAACAACCTGACTCCACATCATTGCGTGTGTTACAGTCCAGTCGGTGACAGCAACAACCTGACTCCACACCGTTGCGTGTGTTACAGGACAGTCAGTGAAAGCAACGACCTGACTCCACATCGTTGTGTGTGTTACAGTCAAGTCACTGACAGAAACAACCTGACTCCACTTCGTTGTATGTGTTACAGGTCAGTCAGTGAAAGCAACAACCTGACTCCACATCGCTGTGTGTGTTACAGGTCAGTTACTGACAGCAACAACCTGACTCCACATCGTTGTGTGTGTTACAGGGCAGTCAGTGACAGCAACAACCTGACTCCACATCGTTGTGTGTGTAACAGTCAAGTGACTGACAGCAACAACCTATCTCCACATCGTTGTGTCTGTTACAGTCAAGTCACTGACAGAAACAACCTGACTCCACATCGTTGTGTGTGTTACAGGTCAGTCAGTGACAGCAACAACCTGACTAAACATCGTTGTCCGTGTTACAGGTCAGTCATTGACAGCAACAACCTGACTCAACGTCATTGTCTGTGTTACAGGTCAGTCAATGACAGCAACAACCTGACTCCACATCGTTATGTGTGTTACAGTCAAGTCACTGACAGTCATAACCTGACTCCACATCGTTGTGTGTGTTACAGGTCAGTCAGTGACAGCAACAATCTGACTCCACATCGTTGTGTGTGTTACAGGTCAGTCACTGACAGCAACAACCTGACTCCACATCGTTGTGTGTGTTACAGGTCAGTCAGTGACAGCAACAACCTGACTCCACATCGCTGTGTATGTAACAGTCAAGTGACTGACAGCAACAACCTAACTCCACATCGTTGTGTCTGTTACAGTCAAGTCACTGACAGAAACAACCTGACTCCACATCGTTGTGTGTGTTACAGGTCAGTCACTGACAGCAACAACCTGACTCCACTTCGTTGTCCGTGTTACAGGTCAGTCATTGACAGCAACAACCTGACTCCACGTCATTGTCTGTGTTACAGGTCAGTCAATGACAGCAACAACCTGACTCCACATCGTTATGTGTGTTACAGTCAAGTCACTGACAGCCATAACCTGACTCCACATCGTTGTGTGTGTTACAGGTCAGTCAGTGACAGCAACAATCTGACTCCACATCGTTGTGTGTGTTTCAGGTCAGTCAGTGACAGCAACAACCTGACTCCACATCGTTGTGTGTGTTACAGGTCAGTCACTGACAGCAACAACCTGACTCCACACCGTTGTGTGTGTTACAGGTCAGTCAGTGACAGCAACAACCTGACTCCACAACGTTGTGTGTGTTACAGGTCAGTCAATGACAGCAACAACCTGACTCCACATCGTTGTGTGTGCTACAGGTCAGTCAGTGACGACAACAACCTGACTCCAGATCATTGTGTGTGTTACAGTCCAGTCCGTGACAGCAATAACCTGACTCAACATCGATGCTTGTGTTACAGGTCAGTCAGTGACAGCAACAACCTGACTCCACACCGTTGTATGTGTTACAGGTCAGTCAGTGACAGCAACAACCTGATTCCACACCGTTGCGTGTGCTACAGGACAGTCTGTCAAAGCAACAACCTGACTCCACATCGTTGTGTGTGCTACACTCAAGTCACTGACAGCAACAACCTGACTCCACATCGTTGTGTGTGTTACAGGTCAATCAGTGACAGCAATAACGTGACTCCACATCGTTGTGTGTGTTACAGTTCAGTCACCGACAGCAACAGCCTGATTCCACATCGTTGTGTGTGTTACAGTCCAGTCGATGACAGCAACAACCTGACTTCACATTGTGGTGTGTCTTACAGTCCAGTCGGTCACTGGAACAACCTGACTCAACAGAGTTGCGTGTGTTATAGGTCAGTCAGTGACAGCAACAAACTGACTCCACATCTTTGGGTGTGTTACAGGTCAGTCACCGACAGCAACAACCTGACTCCACATCGTTGTGTGTGTTACAGGTCAGTCAGTGACAGCAACAACCTGACTCCACACCGTTGCGTGTCTTACAGGACAGTCAGTGACAGCAACAACCTGACTGCACACCGGTGTGTGTTACAGTCCAGTCACTGACAGCAACAACCTGACTCCACATCGTTGTGTGTGTTACAGGTCAGTCAGTGACAGCAACAACCTGACTCCACATCATTGTGTGTGTTACAAGTCAGTCACCGACAGCAACAACCTGACTCCACATCGTTGTGTGTGTTACAGTCCAGTCGGTGACAGCAACAACCTGACTCCACATCGTCGTGTGTGTTATAGTCAAATCTCTGACAGCAACAACCTGACTCCACATCGTTGTGCTTGTTACAGGTCAGTCATTGACAGCAACAACCTGACTCCATATCATTGTGTGTGTTGCAGGTCAGTCACTGACAGCTGCAATCTGACTCCACGTCGTTGTGTGTGTTACAGGTCAGTCAGTGACAGCAACAACCTGACTCCACATCGTTGTGTGTGTTACAGGTCAGTTAAAGACAGCAACAACCTGACTCCACATCGTTGTGTGTTTTACAGGTCAGTCAGTGAGAGCAACAACCTGACTCCACATCGTTCTGTGTATTACAGGTCAGTCACTGACAGCAACAACCTGACTCCACATCGTTGTGCGTGTTACAGGTCAGTCTGTGAAAGCAACAACCTCACACCACACAACTTTGTGTGTTACAGTCCAGTCACTGACAGCAACAACCTGACTCCACATCGTTGTGTGTGTTACTGTCAAGTCACAGACAGCAACAACCTGACTCCACATCGTTGTGTGTGTTATAAGTCAGTCACCGACAGCAACAACCCGACACCACAGAGTTGTGTGTGTTACAGTCCAGTCGGTGACAGCAACAACCTGACTCCACATCGTTGTGTGTGTAACAGGTCAGTCAGTGACAGCAGCAGCCTGACTCCACATCGTTGTGTGTGTGTTACAGGTCAGTCAGTGACAGCAACAACCTGACTCCACACCGTTGCGTGTGTTACTGGACAGTCAGTGACAGCAACAACCTGATTACACATCGTTGTGTGTGTTACAGGTCAATCAGTGACAGCAACAACCTGACTCCACATCGTTGTGTGTGTTACAGGTCAGTCACTGACAGCAACAACCTGACTCCACATCGTTGTGTGTGTTACAGGTCAGTCAGTGACGACAACAACCTGACTCCAGATCATTGTGTGTGTTACAGTCCAGTCGGTGACAGCAACAACCTGACTCCACATCGTTGTGTGTGTTACAGGTCAGTCAGTGACAGCAACAACCTGACTCCACACCGTTGTATGTGTTACAGGTCAGTCAGTGACAGCAACAACGTGACTCCACATCGTTGTGTGTGTTACAGGTCAGTCACCGACAGCAACGGCCTGACTCCACATCGTTGTGTGTGTTACAGGTCAGTCAGTGACGACAACAACCTGACTCCAGATCATTGTGTGTGTTACAGTCCAGTCGGTGACAGCAATAACCTGACTCCACATCGTTGTGCGTGTTACACTCAAGTCACTGACAGCAACAACCTGACTCCACATCGTTGTGTGTGTTACAGGTCAATCAGTGACAGCAACAACGTGACTCCACATCGTTGTGTGTGTTACAGGTCAGTCACCGACAGCAACGGCCTGACTCCACATCGTTGTGTGTGTTACAGCCCAGTCGGTGACAGCAACAACCTGACTTCAATTTGTGGTGTGTGTTACAGTCCAGTCGGTCACTGCAACAACCTGACTCCACATCATTGTGTGTGTTAAAAGTCAGTCACCGACAGCAACAACCTGACTCTACATAGTTGTGTGTGTTACAGTCCAGTCGGTGACAACAACAACCTGACTCCACATCGTTTTGTGTGATACAGTCAAGTCACTGAGAGCAACAACCTGACTCCACATCGTTGTGTGTGTTACAGTCCAGTCGGTGACAGCAACAACCTGACTTCACATCGTTGTTTGTGTAACTGGTCAGTCAGTGACAGCAACCACCTGACTCCACATGTTTGGGTGTGTTACAGGTCAGTCACCGACAGCAACATCCTGACTCCACATCGTTGTGTGTGTTACAGGTCAGTCAGTGACAGCAACAACCTGACTCCACACCGTTGCGTGTCTTACAGGACAGTCAGTGACAGCAACAACCTGACTGCACACCAGTGTATGTTACAGTCCAGTCACTGACAGCAACAACCTGACTCCACACCGTTGTGTGTGTTATAGGTCAGTCACCGACAGCAACAACCCGACTCCACATCGTTGTGTGTGTTACAGGTCAGTCAGTGAAAGCAACAACCTGACTCCACATCGTTGTGTGTGTTACAGTTAAGTCAATGACAGCAACAACCTGACTCCACATCGTTGTGTGTGTTACAGGTCAGTCACCGACAGCAACAGCCTTACTCCACATCATTGTGTGTGTTGCAGGTCAGTCAGTGACAGCAACAACCTGACTCCACATCATTGTGTGTTACAGTCCAGTCGGTGACAGCAACAACCTGACTCCACAGCGTTGTGTGTGTAACAGGTCAGTCACCGACAGCAGCAGCCTGACTCCACATCGTTGTGTGTGTTACAGGTCAGTCAGTGACAGCAACAACCTGACTCCACACCGTTGCGTGTCTTACAGGACAGTCAGTGACAGCAACAACCTGATTCCACACCGCTGTGTGTGTTACAGTCCAGTCACTGACAGAAACAACCTGACTCCACATCGTTGTGTGTGTTACAGGTCAGTCAGTGACAGCAACAACCTGACTCCACATCATTGTGTGTGTTACAAATCAGTCACCGACAGCAACAACCTGACTCCACATCGTTGTGTGTGTTACAGTCCAGTCGGTGACAGCAACAACCTGACTCCACATCGTTGTGTGTGATACAGTCAAATCACTGACAGCAACAACCTGACTCCACATCGTTGTGTATGTTACAGGTCAGTCAGTGACATCAACAAACTGACTCTACACCGTTGTATGTGTTACATGTCAGTCAGTGACATCTACAACCCGTCTCCACAGAGTTGCGTGTCTTACAGGTCAGTCAGTCACAGCAACAACCTGACTCCACATCTTTGGGTGTGTTACAGGTCAGTCACCGACAGCAACAGCCTGACTCCACATCCTTGTGTGTGTTACAGGTCAGTCAGTGACAGCAACAACCTGACTCCACACCGTTACGTGTGTTACAGGCCAGTCAGTGACAGCAACAACCTGACTGCACACCGTTGTGTGTGTTACAGTTTAGTCACTGACAGCAACAACCTGACTCCACATCGTTGTGTGTGTTACAGGTCAGTCAGTGACAGCAACAACCTGACTCCACATCATTGTGTGTGTTGCAAGTCAGTCATCGACAGCAACAACCTGACTGCACATCGTTGTGTGTGTTACAGTCCAGTCGGTGACAGCAACAACCTGAATCCACAAAGTTGTGTGTTACAGTCAAGTCACTGACAGCAAAACCTGCCTCCACATCGTTGTGTGTGTTACAGTCCAGTCGGTGACAGCAACAACCTGAATACACATCGTTGTGTGTGTTGCAGGTCAGTCAGTGACAGCTACAACCTGACACCACACCCCTGTGTGTGTTACAGTCCAGTCACTGACAGCAACAACCTGACTCCATATCGTTGTGCGTGTTACAGGTCAGTCTGTAAAAGCAACAATCTGACACCACACCCGTGTGTGTGTTATAGTCCAGTCACTGACAGCAGCCACCTGACACCACATCGTTGTGTGTGTTACAGTCAAGTCACTGACAGCAACAACCTGACTCCACATCGTTTTGTGTGTTACAGTCAGTCACCGACAGCAACAACCCGACTCCACATCGTTGTGTGTGTTACAGGTCAGTCAGTGAAAGCAACAACCTGACTCCACATCGTTGTGTGTGTTACAGTCAAGTCAATGACAGCCACAACCTGACTTCACATCGTTGTGTGTGTTACAGTCCAGTCGGTGACAGCAACACCCTGACTCCACATCGTTGTGTATGTTACAGGTCAGTTAGCGACAGCTACAACCTGACTCCACATCATTGTGTGTTACAGTCCAGTCGGTGACAGCAACAACCTGACTCCACAGCGTTGTGTGTGTAACAGGTCAGTCACCGACAGCAGCAGCCTGACTCCACATCGTTGTGTGTGTTACAGGTCAGTCAGTGACAGCAACAACCTGACTCCACACCGTTGCGTGTGTTACAGGACAGTCAGTGACAGCAACAACCTGATTCCACACCGCTGTGTGTGTTACAGTCCAGTCACTGACAGAAACAACCTGACTCCACATCGTTGTGTGTGTTACAGGTCAGTCAGTGACAGCAACAACCTGACTCCACATCATTGTGTGTGTTACAAATCAGTCACCGACAGCAACAACCTGACTCCACATCGTTGTGTGTGTTACAGTCCAGTCGGTGACAGCAACAACCTGACTCCACATCGTTGTGTGTGATACAGTCAAATCACTGACAGCAACAACCTGACTCCACATCGTTGTGTATGTTACAGGTCAGTCAGTGACATCAACAAACTGACTCTACACCGTTGTATGTGTTACATGTCAGTCAGTGACAGCTACAACCCGTCTCCACAGAGTTGCGTGTCTTACAGGTCAGTCAGTCACAGCAACAACCTGACTCCACATCTTTGGGTGTGTTACAGGTCAGTCACCGACAGCAACAGCCTGACTCCACATCCTTGTGTGTGTTACAGGTCAGTCAGTGACAGCAACAACCTGACTCCACACCGTTACGTGTGTTACAGGCCAGTCAGTGACAGCAACAACCTGACTGCACACCGTTGTGTGTGTTACAGTCTAGTCACTGACAGCAACAACCTGACTCCACATCGTTGTGTGTGTTACAGGTCAGTCAGTGACAGCAACAACCTGACTCCACATCATTGTGTGTGTTGCAAGTCAGTCATCGACAGCAACAACCTGACTGCACATCGTTGTGTGTGTTACAGTCCAGTCGGTGACAGCAACAACCTGAATCCACAAAGTTGTGTGTTACAGTCAAGTCACTGACAGCAAAACCTGCCTCCACATCGTTGTGTGTGTTACAGTCCAGTCGGTGACAGCAACAACCTGAATACACATCGTTGTGTGTGTTGCAGGTCAGTCAGTGACAGCTACAACCTGACACCACACCCCTGTGTGTGTTACAGTCCAGTCACTGACAGCAACAACCTGACTCCATATCGTTGTGCGTGTTACAGGTCAGTCTGTAAAAGCAACAATCTGACACCACACCCGTGTGTGTGTTATAGTCCAGTCACTGACAGCAGCCACCTGACACCACATCGTTGTGTGTGTTACAGTCAAGTCACTGACAGCAACAACCTGACTCCACATCGTTTTGTGTGTTACAGTCAGTCACCGACAGCAACAACCCGACTCCACATCGTTGTGTGTGTTACAGGTCAGTCAGTGAAAGCAACAACCTGACTCCACATCGTTGTGTGTGTTACAGTCAAGTCAATGACAGCCACAACCTGACTTCACATCGTTGTGTGTGTTACAGTCCAGTCGGTGACAGCAACACCCTGACTCCACATCGTTGTGTATGTTACAGGTCAGTTAGCGACAGCTACAACCTGACTCCACATCGTTGTGTGTGTTACAGGTCAGTCAGTGACAGCAACAACCTGACACCACATCATTATGTGCGTTACAGGTCAGTCACTGACAACAATAACCTGACTCCACATCGTTGTGTGTATTACAGGTCAGTCAGTGACAGCAAAAACCTGACTCCACACCGATGTGTGTGTTACAGGTCAGTCAGTGACAGCAACAACCTGACTCCACATCGTTGTGTGTGTTACAGGTCAGTCACCGACAGCAACAACCTGACTCCACATCGTTCTGTGTGTTACAGGTCAGTCAGTGACAGCAACAGCCTGACTCCACATCGTTGTGTGTGTTACAAGTTAGTCAGTGAGAGCAACAACCTTACTCGCCTTCGTTCTGTGTGTTACAGGTCAGTCACTGACAGCAACAACCTGACTCCACATCGTAGGGCGTGTTACAGGTCAGTCTGTGAAAGCAACAATCTGACAACACACCGTTGTGTGTGTTACAGTCCAGTCACTGATAGCAACAACCTGACTCCACATCGTTGTGTGTGTTACAGTCAAGTCACTGACAGCAACAACCTGACTCCACATCGTTGTGTGTGTTACAGGTCAGTCACCGACAGCAACAACCCGACTCCACATCGTTGTGTGTGTTACAGGTCAGTCAGTGAAAGCAACAACCTGACTCCACATCGTTGTGTGTGTTACAGTCCAGTCGGTGACAGCAACAACCTGACTCCACATCGTTGTGTGTGTTATAGTCAAGACTCTGACAGCAACAACCTGAATCCACATCGTTGTGCTTGTTACAGGTCAGTCATTGACCGCAACAACCTGACTCCATATCATTGTGTGAGTTGCATGTCAGTCACTGACAGCTGCAATCTGACTCCACGTCGTTGTGTGTGTTACAGGTCAGTCAGTGACAGCAACAACCTGACTCCACAGCGATGTGTGTGTTACAGGTCAGTCAATGACAGCAACAACCTGACTCCACATCGTTGTGTGTGTTACAGGTCAGTTACCGACAGCAACAACCTGACTCCACATCGTTGTGTGTGTTACAGTTAAGTCAATGACAGCAACAACCTGACTCCACATCGTTGTGTGTGTTACAGGTCAGTCACCGTCAGCAACAGCCTTACTCCACATCATTGTGTGTGTTACAGGTCAGTCAGTGACAGCAACAACCTGACTTCACATCATTGTGTGTTACAGTCCAGTCGGTGACAGCAACAACCTGACTCCACATCGTTGTGTGTGTAACAGGTCAGTCACCGACAGCAGCAGCCTGACTCCACATCGTTGTGTGTGTTACAGGTCAGTCAGTGACAGCAACAACCTGACTCCACACCGTTGCGTGTGTAACAGGACAGTCACTGACAGCAACAACCTGATTCCACACCGCTGTGTGTGTTACAGTCCAGTCACTGACAGAAACAACCTGAATCCACATCGTTGTGTGTGTTACAGGTCAGTCAGTGACAGCAACAACCTGACTCCAAATCATTGCGTGTGTTACAAATCAGTCACCGACAGCAACAACCTGACTCCACATCGTTGTGTGTGTTACAGTCCAGTCGGTGACAGCAACAACCTGACTCCACATCGTTGTGTGTGATACAGTCAAATGACTGACAGCAACAACCTGACTCCACATCGTTGTGTATGTTACAGGTCAGTCAGTGACATCAACAAACTGACTCTACACCGTTGTATGTGTTACAGGTCAGTCAGTGACAGCAACAACCTGACTCCACATCGTTGTATGTGTTACAGGTCAGTCACCGACAGCAACAGCCTGACTCCACATCGTTGTGTGTATTACAGTTCAGTCGGTGACAGCAAAAACCTGATTCCACATTGTGGTGTGTGTTACAGTCCAGACGGTCACAGCAACAACCTGACTCCACATCATTATGTGTGTTACAGGTCAGTCAGTGACAGCAACAACCTGAATCCACACCATTGTGTGTGTTACAGTCCAGCCGGTGACAGCAACAACCTGACTCTACATCGTTGTTTGTGTTACATGTCAGTCAGTGACAGCTACAACCCGTCTCCACAGAGTTGCGTGTGTTACAGGTCAGTCAGTCACAGCAACAACCTGACTCCACATTTTTGGGTGTGTTACAGGTCACTCACCGACAGCAACAGCCTGACTCCACATCCTTGTGTGTGTTACAGGTCAGTCAGTGACAGCAACAACCTGACTCCACACCGTTGCGTGTGTTACAGGACAGTCAGTGACAGCAACAACCTGACTGCACACCGATGTGTGTGTTACAGTCTAGTCACTGACAGCAACAACCTCACTCCACATCGTTGTGTGTGTTACAGGTCAGTCAGTGACAGCAACACCTGAGTCCACATCATTGTGTGTGTTACAAGTCAGTCACCGACAGCAACAACCTGACTGCACACCGTTGTGTGTGTTACAGTCCAGTCGGTGACAGCAACAACCTGAATCCACAAAGTTGTGTGTTACAGTCAAGTCACTGACAGCAACAACCTGACTCCACATCGTTGTGTGTGTTACAGTCCAGTCGGTGACAGCAACAACCTGAATCCTAAAAGTTGTGTGTTACAGTCAAGTCACTGACAGCAACAACCTGACTCCACATCGTTGTGTGTGTTACAGTCCAGTCGGTGACAGCAACAACCTGACTACACATCGTTGTGTGTGTTACAGGTCAGTCAGTGACAGCTACAACCTGACACCACACCCCTGTGTGTGTTACAGTCCAGTCACTGACAGCAACAAACTGACCCCACATCGTTGTGTGTGTTACAAGTCAGTCAGTTAGAGCAACACCCTGAATCCACATCGTTCTGTGTTTTACAGGTCAGTCACTGACAGCAACAACCTGACTCCATATCGTTGTGCGTGTTACAGGTCAGTCTGTAAAAGCCACAATCTGACACCACACCCGTGTGTGTGTTATTGTCCAGTCACTGACAGCAGCAACCTGACACCACATCGTTGTGTGAGTTACAGTCAAGTCACTGACAGCAACAACCTGACTCCACATCGTTGTGTGTGTTACAGGTCAGTCACCGACAGCAACAACCCGACTCCACATCGTTGTGTGTGTTACAGGTCAGTCAGTGAAAGCAACAATCTGACTCCACATCGTTGTCTGTGTTACAGTCAAGTCAATGACAGCCACAACCTGACTTCACATCGCTGTGTGTGTTACAGTCCAGTCGGTGACAGCAACACCCTGACTCCACATCGTTGTGTGTGTTACAGGTCAGTTAGTGACAGCTACAACCTGACTCCACATCGTTGTGTGTGTTACAGGTCAGTCAGTGACAGCAACAACCTGACACCACATCATTATGTGTGTTACAGGTCAGTCACTGACAACAATAACCTGACTCCACATCGTTGTTTGTGTTACAGGTCAGTCAGTGACAGCAAAAACCTGACTCCACACCGATGTGTGTGTTACAGGTCAGTCAGTGACAGCAACAACCTGACTCCACATCGTTGTGTGTGTTACAGGTCAGTCACCGACAGCAACAACTTGACTCCACATCGTTCTGTGTGTTACAGGTCAGTCAGTGACAGCAACAGCCTGACTCCACATCGTTGTGTGTGTTACAAGTCAGTCAGTGAGAGCAACAACCTGACTCGCCTTCGTTCTGTGTGTTACAGGTCAGTCACTGACAGCAACAACCTGACTCCACATCATAGTGCGTGTTACAGGTCAGTCTGTGAAACCAACAATCTGACAACACACCGTTGTGTGTGTTACAGACCAGTCACTGATAGCAACAACCTGACTCCACATCGTTGTGTGTGTTACAGTCAAGTCACTGACAGCAACAACCTGACTCCACATCGTTGTGTGTGTTACAGGTCAGTCACCGACAGCAACAACCCGACTCCACATCGTTGTGTGTGTTACAGGTCAGTCAGTAAAAGCAACAACCTGACTCTCACATCGTTGTGTCTGTTACAGTCATGTCAATGACAGCAACAACCTGATTCCACATCGTTGTGTGTGTTACAGGTCAATCACCGACAGCAACAGCCTGACTCCACATCCTCGTGTGTGTTACAGGTCAGTCAGTGACAGCAACAACCTGACTGAACACCATTGCGTGTGTTACAGGTCAGTCAGTGACAGCAACCAAAAGACTCCACATCATTGTGTGTGTTACAAGTCAGTCACCGACAGCAACAACCTGACTCCACATCGTTGTGTGTGTTACAGTCCAGTCGGTGACAGCAACAACCTGACTCCACATCGTTGTGTGTGTTACAGTCAAGTCACTGCCAGCAACAACCTCACTCCAGATCGTTGTGTGTCTTACAGGTCAGTCAGTGAAAGCAACAACCTGACTCCACATCGTTGTGTGTGTTACAGTCAAGTCAATGACAGCAACAACCTGACTCCACATCGTTGTGTGTGTTACAGTCCAGTCGTTGACAGTAACAACCTGACTCCACATCGTTGTGTGTGTTACAGGTCAGTCAGTGACAGCTACAATATGACTCCACATCGTTGTGTGTGTTACAGGTCAGTCAGTGACAGCAACAACCTGGCACCACATCATTGTGTGTGTTACAGGTCAGTCACTGACAGCAATAACCTGACTCCACATCGTTGTGTGTGTTACAGGTCAGTCAGTGACAGCAAAAACCTGACTCCACATCGTTGTGTGTGTTACAAGTCAGTCAGTGAGAGCAAAAACGTGACTCCCCATCGTTCTGTGTGTAACAGGTCAGTCACTGACAGCAACAACCTGACTGCACATTGTTGTGCGTCTTACAGGTCAGTCTGTGAAAGCAACAACTGACTCCACATCGTTGTGTGTGTTACAGTCAAGTCACTGACAGCAACAACCTGACTCCACATCGTTGTGTGTGTTACAGGTCAGTCACCGACAGCAACAACCCGACTCCACATCGTTGTGTGTGTTACAGGTCAGTCAGTAAAAGCAACAACCTGACTCCACATCGTTGTGTCTGTTACAGTCAAGTCAATGACAGCAACAACCTGACTCCACATCGTTGTGTGTGTTACAGGTCAATCACCGACAGCAACAGCCTGACTCCACATCCTCGTGTGTGTTACAGGTCAGTCAGTGACAGCAACCAAAAGACTCCACATCATTGTGTGTGTTACAAGTCAGTCACCGACAGCAACAACCTGACTCCACATCGTTGTGTGTGTTACAGTCCAGTCGGTGACAGCAACAACCTGACTCCACATCGTTGTGTGTGTTACAGTCAAGTCACTGCCAGCAACAACCTCACTCCAGATCGTTGTGTGTCTTACAGGTCAGTCAGTGAAAGCAACAACCTGACTCCACATCGTTGTGTGTGTTACAGTCAAGTCAATGACAGCAACAACCTGACTCCACATCGTTGTGTGTGTTACAGTCCAGTCGTTGACAGTAACAACCTGACTCCACATCGTTGTGTGTGTTACAGGTCAGTCAGTGACAGCTACAATATGACTCCACATCGTTGTGTGTGTTACAGGTCAGTCAGTGACAGCAACAACCTGACACCACATCATTGTGTGTGTTACAGGTCAGTCACTGACAGCAATAACCTGACTCCACATCGTTGTGTGTGTTACAGGTCAGTCAGTGACAGCAAAAACCTGACTCCACATCGTTGTATGTGTTACAAGTCAGTCAGTGAGAGCAAAAACGTGACTCCCCATCGTTCTGTGTGTTACAGGTCAGTCACTGACAGCCACAACCTGACTGCACATTGTTGTGCGTCTTACAGGTCAGTCTGTGAAAGCAACAACTGACTCCACATCGTTGTGTGTGTTACAGTCAAGTCACTGACAGCAACAACCTCACTCCACATCGTTGTGTGTGTTACAAGCCAGTCACCGACAGCAACAACCTGACTCCACATCGTTGTGTGTGTTACAGTCGAGTCGGTGACAGCAACAACCTGACTCCACATCGTTGTGTGTGTTACAGGTCAGTCACCGACAGCAACAACCTGACTCCACATCGTTGTGTGTGTTACAGGTCAGTCAGTGACAGCAACAGCCTGACTCCACATCGTTGTGTGTGTTACAAGTCAGTCAGTGAGAGCAACAACCTGACTCCCCATCGTTCTGTGTGTTACAGGTCAGTCACTGACGGCAACAACCTGACTCCACATCGCTGTGCATGTTACAGGTCAGTCTGTGAAAGCAACAACCTGACACCACACCGTTGTGTGTGTTACAGTCCAGTCACTGACAGCAACAACCTGACACCACATCGTTGTGTGTGCTACAGTCAAGTCACTGACAGCAACAACCTGACTCCACATCGTTGTGTGTGTTACAAGTCAGTCAGTAAGAGCAACAACCTGACTCCCCATCGTTCTGTGTGTTACAGGTCAGTCACTGACAGCAACAACCTGACTCCACATCGCTGTGCATGTTACAGGTCAGTCTGTGAAAGCAACAACCAGACACCACACCGTTGTGTGTGTTACAGTCCAGTCACTGACAGCAACAACCTGACACCACATCGTTGTGTGTGCTACAGTCAAGTCACTGACAGCAACAACCTGACTCCACATCGTTGTGAGTCTTACAGGTCAGTCAGTGACAGCAGCAACCTGACTCCACATGATTTTGTGTGTTACAGTCCAGTCGGAGACAGCAACAACCTGACTCCACATCGTGGTGTGTGTTACACGTCAGTCAGTGAGAGCAACAACCTGACTCCACACCGTTGCGTGTGTTACATTTCAGTCAGTGACAGCAACAACCTGACTTCACACCGTTGAGTGTGTTACAGTCCAGTCACTGACAGCAACAACCTGACTCCACATCGTTGTGTGTGTTACAGTTCAGTCAGTGACAGCAACAACCTGACTCCACATCGTTGTGTGTGTTACAGGTCAGTCACCGACAGCAACAACCTGACTCCACATCGTTGTGTGTGTTACAGGTCAGTCAGTGACAGCAACAGCCTGACTCCACATCGTTGTGTGTGTTACAAGTCAGTCAATGAGAGCAACAAAATGACTCCCCATCGTTCTGTGTGTTACAGGTCAGTCACCGACAGCAAAAACCTGACTCCACATCGTTGTGTGTGTTACAGGTCAGTCAGTGACAGCAACAGCCTGACTCCACATCGTTGTGTGTGTTACAAGTCAGTCAGTTAGAGCAACAACCTGACTCGCCTTCGTTCTGTGTGTTACAGGTCAATCACCGACAGCAACAGCCTGACTCCACATCCTCGTGTTTGTTACAGGTCAGTCAGTGACAGCAACAACCTGACTGAACACCGTTGCGTGTGTTACAGTTCAGTCGGTGACAGCAACAACCTGACTCCACATCGTTGTCTGTGTTACAGTCAAGTCACTGATAGCAACAACCTCACTCCACATCGTTGTGTGTTACAGTCCAGTCGGTGACAACAACAACCTGACTTCACATCGTTGTGTGTGTTACATGTCAGTCAGTGACAGCTACAACCTGACTCCACACCGTTGTGTGTGTTACAGTCAAGTCACTGACAGCAACAACCTCACTCCACATCGTTGTGTGTGTTACAGGTCAGTCAGTGAAAGCAACAACCTGACTCCACATCGTTGTGTGTGTTACAGTCAAGTCAATGACAGCAACAACCTGACTCCACATCGTTGTGTGGGTTACAGTCCAGTCGGTGACAGCAACAACCTGACTCCACATCGTTGTGTGTGTTACAGGTCAGTCAGTGACAGTTACAATCTGACTCCACATCGTTGTGTGTGTTACAGGTCAGTCAGTGACAGCAACAACCTGACACCACATCATTGTGTGTGTTACAGGTCAGTCACTGACAGCAATAACCTGACTCAACATCGTTGTGTGTGTTACAGGTCAGTCAGTGACAGCAAAAACCTGACTCCACATCGTTGTGTGTGTTACAGGTCAGTCAGTGACAGCAACAGCCTGACTTCACATCGTTGTGTGTGTTACAAGTCAGTCAGTGAGAGCAACAACCTGACTCGCCTTCGTTCTGTGTGTTACAGGTCAGTCACTGACAGCAACAACCTGACTGCACATCGTAGTGCGTGTTACAGGTCAGTCTGTGAAAGCAACAATCTGACAACACACCGTTGTGTGTGTTACAGTCCAGTCACTGATAGCAACAACCTGACTCCACATCGCTGTGTGTGTTACAGTCAAGTCACTGACAGCAACAACCTGACTCCACACCGTTGTGTGTGTTACTGTCAAGTCACTGACAGCAACAACCTGACTCCACATCGTTGTGTGTGTTACAGGTCAGTCACCGACAGCAACAACCCGACTCCACATCGTTGTGTGTGTTACAGGTCAGTCAGTGAAAGCAACAACCTGACTCCACATCGTTGTGTGTGTTACAGTCAAGTCAATGAGAGCAACAACCTGACTCCACATCGCTGTGTGTGTTACAGGTCAATCACCGACAGCAACAGCCTGACTCCACATCCTCGTGTGTGTTACAAGTCAGTCAGTGACAGCAACAACCTGACTGAACACCGTTGCGTGTGTTACAGGACAGTCAGTGAGAGCAACAACCTGACTCCACACCGTTCTGTGTGTTACAGTCCAGTCACTGACAGCAACAACCTGACTCCACATCGTTGTGTGTGTTACAGGTCAGTCGGTGACAGCAACAAACTGACTCCACATCGTTGTCTGTGTTACAGTCAAGTCACTGACAGCAACAACCTGACTCCACATCGTTGTGTGTTACAGTCCAGTCGGTGACAGCAACAACCCGACACCACATCATTGTGTGTGTTACAGGTCAGTCACTGACAGCAATAACCTGACTCCACATCGTTGTGTGTGCTACAGGTCAGTCAGTGACAGCAAAAACCTGACTCCATATCGTTGTGTGTGTTACAAGTCTGTCAGTGAGAGCAACAACGTGACTCCCCATCGTTCTGTGTGTTACAGGTCAGTCACTGACAGCAACAACCTGACTGCACATCGTTGTGCGTCTTACAGGTCAGTCTGTGAAAGCAACAACTGACTCCACATCGTTGTGTGTGTTACAGTCAAGTCACTGACAGCAACAACCTCACTCCACATCGTTGTGTGTTACAGGTCAGTCACCGACAGCAACAACCCGACTCCACATCGTTGTGTGTGTTACAGGTCAGACAGTGACAGCAGCAACCTAAATCCACATCATAGTGTGTGTTACAAGCCAGTCACCGACAGCAACAACCTGACTCCACATCGTTGTGTGTGTTACATTCGAGTCGCTGACAGCAACAACCTGACTCCACATCTTTGTGTGTGTTACAGGTCAGTCAGTGAAAGCAACAACCTGACTCCACATCGTTGTGTGTGTGTTACAGTCAAGTCAATGACAGCAACAACCTGACTCCACATCGTTGTGTGTGTTACAGTCCAGTCGGTGACAGCAACAACCTGACTCCACATCGTTCTGTGTGTTACAGGTCAATCATTGACTGCTACAACCTGACTCCACATCGTTGTGTGTGTTACAGGTCAGTCAGTGACAGCAACAGCCTGACTCCACATCACTGTGTGTGTTACAGGTCAGTCACTGACAACAATAACCTGACTCCACATCGTTGTGCATGTTACAGGTCAGTCTGTGAAAGCAACAACCTGACACCACACCGTTGTGTGTGTTACAGTCCAGTCACTGACAGCAACAACCTGACTCCGCATCGTTGTGTGTGTTACAGTCAAGTCACTGACAGCAACAACCTGACTCCACATCGTTGTGTGTGTTACAGGTCAGTCAGTGACAGCAGCAACCTGACTCCACATCATTTTGTGTGTTACAGTCCAGTCGGTGACAGCAACAACCTGTCTCCACATCGTGGTGTGTGTTACACGTCAGTCAGTGACAGCAACAACCTGTCTCCACACCGTTGCGTGTGTTACATTTCAGTCAGTGACAGCAACAACCTGACCTCACACCGTTGTGTGTGTTACAGTCCAGTCACTGACAGCAACAACCTGACTCCACACCGTTGTGTGTGTTACAGGTCAGTCAGTGACAGCAACAACCTGACTCCACATCGTTGTGTGTGTTACAGGTCAGTCACCGACAGCAACAACCTTACTCCACATCGTTGTGTGTGTTACAGGTCAGTCAGCGACAGCAACAGCCTGACTGCACATCGTTGTGTGTGTTACAAGTCAGTCAGTGAGAGCAACAAAATGACTCCCCATCGTTCTGTGTGTTACAGGTCAGTCACTGACAGCAACAACCTGACTCCACATCGTAGTGCGTGTTACAGGTCAGTCTGTGAAATCAACAATCTGACAACACACCGTTGTGTGTGTTACAGTCCAGTCACTGACAGCAACAACCTGACTCCACATCGTTGTGTGTGTTACAGTCAAGTCACTGACAGCAACAACCTCACTCCACATCGTTGTGTGTGTTACAGGTCAGTCACCGACAGCACCAACCCGACTCCACATCGTTGTGTGTGTTTCAGGTCAGACAGTGACAGCAGCAACCTAAATCCACATCATTGTGTGTGTGACAAGCCAGTCACCGACAGCGACAACCTGACTCCACATCCTCGTGTGTGTTACAGGTCAGTCAGTGACAGCAACAACCTGACTGAACACCGTTGCGTGTGTTACAGGACAGTCAGTGACAGCAACAACCTGACTCCACACCGTTCTGTGTGTTACAGTCCAGTCACTGACTGCAACAAAATGACTCCACATCGTTGTGTGTGTTACAGGTCAGTCAGTGACAGCAACCACCTGACTCCACATCATTGTGTGTGTTACAAGTCAGTCGCCGACAGCAACAACCTGACTCCACATCGTTGTGTGTGTTACAGTCCAGTCGGTGACAGCAACAACCTGACTCCACATCGTTGTCTGTGTTACAGTCAAGTCACTGACAGCAACAACCTGACTCCACATCGTTGTGTGTGTTACAGGTCAGTCAGTGACAGCTACAACCTGACTCCACACCGTTGTGTGTGTTACAGACAAGTCACTGACCGCAACAACCTCACTCCACATCGTTGTGTGTGTTACAGGTCAGTCAGTGAAAGCAACAACCTGACTCCACATCGTTGTGTGTGTTACAGTCAAGTCAATGACAGCAACAAGCTGACTCCACATCGTTGTTTGTGTTACAGGTCAGTCAGTGACAGCTACAATCTGACTCCACATCGTTGTGTGTGTTACAGGTCAGTCAGTGACAGCAACAACCTCATACCACATCATTGTGTGTGTTACAGGTCAGTCACTGACAGCAATAACCTGACTCCACATCGTTGTGTGTGTTACAGGTCAGTCAGTGACAGCAAAAACCTGACTCCACATCGTTGTGTGTGTTACAAGTCAGTCAGTGAGAGCAACAACGTGACTCCCCATCGTTCTGTGTGTTACAGGTCAGTCACTGACAGCAACAACCTGACTCCACATCGTTGTGCATGTTACAGGTCAGTCTGTGAAAGCAACAACCTGACACCACACCGTTGTGTGTGTTACAGTCCAGTCACTGACAGCAACAACCTGACTCCACATCGTTGTGTGTGTTACAGTCGAGTCACTGACAGCAACAACCTGACTCCACATCGTTGTGTGTGTTACAGGTCAGTCAGTTACAGCAGCAACCTGAATCCATATCATTTTGTGTGTTACAGTCCAGTCGGTGACAGCAACAACCTGACTCCACATAGCGGTGTGTGTTACACATCAGTCAGTGACAGCAACAACCTGACTCCACACCGTTGCGTGTGTTACAGGTCAGTCAGTGACAGCAACAACCTGACTTCACACCGTTGTGTTTGTTACAGTCCAGTCACCGACAGCAACAACCTGACTCCACATCGTTGTGTGTGTTAAGGGTCAGTCAGTTACAGCAACAACCTGACTCCACATCATTGTGTGTGTTACAAGTCAGTCAGGGACAGCAACAACCTGAATCCACATCGTTGTGTGTGTTACAGTCCAGTCGGTGACAGCAACAGCCTGACTCCACATCGTTGTGTGTGTTACAGTCAAGTCACTGACAGCAACAACCCGACTCCACATCGTTGTGTGTGTTACAGTCCAGTCGAGTGACAGCAACAACCTGACTCCACATCGTTGTGTGTGTTACAGTCAAGTCACTGACAGCAACAACCAGACTCCACATCGTTGTGTGTGTTACAGGTCAGTCTCCGACAGCAACAGCCTGACTCCACATCGTTGTGTGTGTTTCAGGTCAGACAGTGACAGCAGCAACCTAAATCCACATCATTGTGTGCGTGACAAGCCAGTCACCGACAGCGACAACCTGACTCCACATCCTCGTGTGTGTTACAGGTCAGTCAGTGACAGCAACAACCTGACTGAACACCGTTGCGTGTGTTACAGGACAGTCACCGACAGCAACAACCTGACTCCACACCGTTCTGTGTGTTACAGTCCAGTCACTGACAGCAACAACCTGACTCCTCATCGTTGTGTGTGTTACAGGTCAGTCAGTGACAGCAACCACCTGACTCCACATCATTGTGTGTGTTACAAGTCAGTCACCGACAGCAACAACCTGACTCCACATCGTTGTGTGTGTTACAGTCCAGTCGGTGACAGCAACAACCTGACTCCACATCGTTGTCTGTGCTACAGTCAAGTCACTGACAGCAACAACCTCACTCCACATCGTTGTGTGTGTTACAGGTCAGTCAGTGACAGCTACAACCTGACTCCACACCGTTGTGTGTGTTACAGTCAAGTCACTGACCGCAACAACCTCACTCCACATCGTTGTGTGTGTTACAGGTCAGTCAGTGAAAGCAACAACCTGACTCCACATCGTTGTGTGTGTTACAGTCAAGTCAATGACAGCAACAAGATAGCTCCACATCGTTGTTTGTGTTACAGGTCAGTCAGTGACAGCTACAATCTGACTCCACATCGTTGTGTGTGTTACAGGTCAGTCAGTGACAGCAACAACCTCACACCACATCATTGTGTGTGTTACAGGTCAGTCACTGACAGCAATAAATTGACTCCACATCGTTGTGTGTGTTACAGGTCAGTCAGTGACAGCAAAAACCTGACTCCACATCGTTGTGTGTGTTACAAGTCAGTCAGTGAGAGCAACAACGTGACACCCCATCGTTCTGTGTGTTACAGGTCAGTCACTGACAGCAACAACCTGACTCCACATCGTTGTGCATGTTACAGGTCAGTCTGTGAAAGCAACAACCTGACACCACACCGTTGTGTGTGTTACAGTCCAGTCACTGACAGCAACAACCTGACTCCACATCGTTGTGTGTGTTACAGTCGAGTCACTGACAGCAACAACCTGACTCCACATCGTTGTGTGTGTTACAGGTCAGTCAGTTACAGCAGCAACCTGAATCCATATCATTTTGTGTGTTACAGTCCAGTCGGTGACAGCAACAACCTGACTCCACATAGCGGTGTGTGTTACACATCAGTCAGTGACAGCAACAACCTGACTCCACACCGTTGCGTGTGTTACAGGTCAGTCAGTGACAGCAACAACCTGACTTCACACCGTTGTGTTTGTTACAGTCCAGTCACCGACAGCAACAACCTGACTCCACATCGTTGTGTGTGTTAAGGGTCAGTCTGTTACAGCAACAACCTGACTCCACATCATTGTGTGTGTTACAAGTCAGTCAGGGACAGCAACAACCTGAATCCACATCGTTGTGTGTGTTACAGTCCAGTCGGTGACAGCAACAACCTGACTCCACATCGTTGTGTGTGTTACAGTCAAGTCACTGACAGCAACAACCCGACTCCACATCGTTGTGTGTGTTACAGTCCAGTCGAGTGACAGCAACAACCTGACTCCACATCGTTGTGTGTGTTACAGTCAAGTCACTGACAGCAACAACCAGACTCCACATCGTTGTGTGTGTTACAGGTCAGTCCCCGACAGCAACAGCCTGACTCCACATCGTTGTGTGTGTTACAGTCCAGTCAGTGACAACAAAATCCTGACTCCACATCGTTGTGTGTGTTACAGTCCAATCAGTGACAGCAACAACCTGACTCCACATCGCTGTGTGTGTTACAGGTCAGACAGTGACAGCAACAACCTGATTCCACAACATCATTGTGTGTGTTAGAGTCCAGTCGGTGACAGCAACAACCTGACTAAACACAGTTGCGCGTGTTACAGGTCAGTCAGTGAAAGCAACAACCTGACTCCACATCATTGTGTGTTACATTCCAGTCGGTGACAGCAAAATCCTGACTCCACATCGTTGTGTGTTACAGTCCAGTCGGTAACAGCAACAACCTGACTCCACATCGTTGTGTGTGTTACAGGTCAGTCAGTGAAAGCAACAACCTGACTCCACATCATAGTGTGTGTTACAGTCCAGTCGGTGACAGCAACAACGTGACTCCACACAGTTGCGTGTGTTACAGGTCAGTCAGTGACAGCAACAACCTGACTCCACATCGTTGTGTGTGTTACAGGTCAGTCACCGACATCAACAACCTGACTCCACATCGGTTTGTGTGTTACAGGTCAGTCGGTGACAGCAAAATCCTGACTCTACATCGTTGTGTGTGTTACAGGTTAGTCAGTGACAGAAACAACCTGACTCCACATCGTTGTGTGTGTTACAGGTCAGTAAGTGACAGCAGCAACCTGACTTCACTTCGTTCTGTGTTACAATCACTTAATTGCATAGATTATAACATCAATAAGCTTTTGGTCTTCATACATCAGTAAGGAAAGCAAGTTTGAAGGGGGAGAAGGAATAGAAGGAATGAAATGTACAAGTTTTGCTCAAAAAAACTGCCGTGAGGGGGAGAAGGACGGGAGGAGACCTCCTAGGGGGAGGGGAGACGGCAGGGGGAAAACCGCCAGGGGGAGGAAGCGCCAGGGGGAGACCGCCTGTTCTCCAAACAACGGAGGTCCTGATCAGGTACATACCTAAACAACGGAGAACCTGATCAGGCATGCACCCAAAGAACGCAGGTCCTGATCAGGCATATAGCCAAACAAAGGAAGTAATGATCAGGCATATACCGAAACAACGGTGGTCCTTAGCAGCCATATATCCAAACAACGGGGGCTCTTATCAGGTCTATGCACCCAAACAACGGACACGTGAATGTTATCTCAAGGTCCGGACTGTCAGAGCCAATGAGAAGTGAGTGGGGGCAACATCGTCGCCAGATTGACGTTGGATTATGGAAGCCGATACAGCATCGGCCTGCCGACACTGGATAGGCTTCAATTATCTGACACCAAGCAAAGCTGCAAGAAGGTTGCAAAAGGAAGTCGAAACAAAGTCTAATTTCGTTGTATAGGAGTCAGGAGAACTGTCATTCCGTTGTGCAGAAGTTGGGAGAGCGACGTGTGTAGATATTGCGAAAGTATTACTGTAAAATCACGATCCGGACAGTGATAATGATAAGGTGTGGGGGTCACCGTTGCATCAATGTACCACCACCGTTTACTGGTATGGGCATACTATCTGACGACCCTTGAAGGAACCACAGGTGATTTCAAACTGCTGATGTCTGTCCTAATCTAAAACTACTTACTGCGTTTTGGTCACTTATGGCATAGCCAATTAGCTTGGTGCCTCTCGAGCTGACCTGGGTTACTTGGTAACGTCCGAACCCAGACCGGTTGTTTTTGGACAGACTCGGTCACGTCAGAGCTCTGAGCTTGTACCAGGCACGCACCACTGCTGTCTATCTGAGTCTTTACTGGTTAGCTTGTTGCTGAGTAACAGCTGCGTGCTCACCACCAACCACCAGCCAACTACGAAGTACTCGCACAGACCTCGGTTCGTATCCAGGTCTCGGTACGTCTTGGTAAGGTACGCACCAGCTACCAGTGGTATACACAGGCCTTGGTTCTGCCCCTATCAGGTCTCTATGACTCAGGCAAGGAGATTAACTCGCATCCTTGCACACGTTAGCTCCGATCTCAAAGAGCTAAGCGATTTTGAGCTTTTCTTTTCAGAAAGTATTATAGAAATTACAATTTAAAAGGTTCCTAAAATTTACTGAACATTAAATTGTCATCTGTACGGAGTGTTTACAAATATATCAGAACTTAATGTATGTATTCTGGGCAATTTGTTGTTTATATAACTAAACCCACTTAACCAGGTGAAGACTGCAGTGATGACGTGGATCCTTTTTCAAGGAATCACAAGTACATGGTGGAGGCGTTGGGGTGCACGCATGAAGCTGCAGCCGTCGTTGAAGAGGACGGCGTAGATTTAGTTCCCAATTCAAGCGAATTACTCGCTTATGGTGGAGGCGATGGGGATGCACATGGTGAAGCTGCAGTCGTCGTCCTAGAGGGTGGCGGTGATGTGGTTCCCACTTCGCGCGAATAACAGGCACACGGCGGAGGCGATGGGGGTGTACAAGACAAAGCTGCAGTGGAATTTGTGGAAAGGGCTCCGGATGCGGTTCCCACTCTATATGAACCAAACAGATTGATTTCTCAAACACCCCTTAACAATGAAGATGTGCGGGTCTTAAACGACAATAGCAGCTCTGGAATTTTTATTTTAGAAATAAATTCAATTTCGTCTGTTGCAAGTGAAGAAGGAAAGAAATTAGCAGTCCTGGCTCCAGTACAGACGTGAACATTATGAGTGTAATAACTCCCAATGCAGTCAAACAATTCCTAAGCGGTGCCGTCAGAGACGCCGTTGGAATGGTAATTCGATACTCTGAACCTCCCATAAAACTTGCCTCTGTCATGTCATCAAACTCTGTTGAACAAAAAGTAGTATGCACAATAAAAGTGAAATTCAAAAACATCAATGCTGAATTGAAAATTGATGTTTTCAATTGAAAAACATCAATGCTGTTCAAATGTATGTCAGGTTATTGAGTGATTGGAATCATAAGTAAGCAGTAAATTTGGAACATTAATTTTTGTAAAGCTTAAAGTGCTGTTATATAATAATAGCAGTCAATGCAGTACTTCCATAATTTTTTTTTTGGTTTGCACACGCTATAAGCAATGTAGACCTGACAGTTATAGACAGGTTGTTAACTCCAAGAACATTTGCTCACTCTTTGTCTGTAGTGGACAGATCACTTTTACTGTTAGCTTTTTCACAGCATGGGTCTGCCATATAATGAGTTTCAATGTCAAATTTCAATGTCCATTTTTTGCATATAAGAACTTAATGAATTTCTAAAAAAGAACTGGTGGACCAAATATGCTACTTTATGCCTCTGCCAAGTTCGTTCGACCTAGCTTATACTCTCTCAGAGGAGAGGTTGTGACGGGAAAAAAGAAATCATATGGAAACACTTTACCGACTCGTGCGAATTCAATAAAGTACTGGGATTGAAAATCATCAAGCGTAATAACAGTTAGAGGTTACAAGCAAAAACAAACCAAGCTCTTCTGATTTATTTCCGAATTGCGTTTTCATCACATATCAATTACTTGCTCTCTTCTCGCATTCCTGTCTTTTCAGCATGGAAAAATTACAGAACAGCAGAACAATTACAGAACAGCATGTTTGGTTGGATTTTCCTTCTTTTGTAAGAAGCACTTTTTACCGGTTCGAAACCTTTCAGGATAAAAAACTAGGCTTTGCTATTAACTCTGTGAAGCGGCATCTCACCCCCTTACCCCAACCCTTACCCTCGTGCCAGGTGTGGCAGGTTTAATATTTTCATCAACGAGCTTATGACACTTTAATGCCAGGAAAATTTGCACATTATTCGAACGAACATATCATAATTCTGTGAAACCTGTTTTTAATCACTGCTTTTACGTCGTATTTCACCATATAAATGAAAACAAAGGCGAAAACAAAACGTATGGGTGCACAAGTATTAGACATGTGCAAAATGTGCTGGTCGGAGGGCGAGTTTTTTCCGGGGGGTTCTCAGGTACATATAACTTGCAATGCGTGCCCATGGCAAAACGACCTCTAAACGCGTAGTGCCAAGCTTGAAAGATAATCCTTTCTAAACCATACGCAACATTCTTGTAAACTTTATTTTCTAAAAGCGGACTACAACCACATTCAGAATGCACGCCACTGCGATAACAAAACTGTACACGCACTTCCCTTGCAAAGTGTATTGTGCTGTGCAAGTTACCGTGCCTCTTTTTTTTTGTCGGATGCGCAGTGCAGCTCTAAAAGAGCCATCGCCTCCGTATAAGAATCAAATGAAAATGAAATGAAAACGCTGAATGAAAATCATCCACCCGACGTTTTAACGAAACTGTTACTAAGCGCCTATCACATGTGACCCAAAATTACCCCTTTTACTCTACGTGTTTTTCCTCCGTCCCTGCTTTTTCCGGGGAGAAAAACAGGGACAGAGAAAAAGGCACAAAAACATCAGGTATACAGTTTCAGTGTTTATGTAGACTTTGCAAGTTATTGGTGTTAATGTCGCCTTTCAGGTGATGACGTCCGATTTAAAAGGGTGAAAGTAGAGTTCTTTAAATAGTAACACTACTCAGAATCCCTCCATCCTCAAACCCCACCCCCACCCCGTCCCCTCCGTTTGACTACTTCGCTTGCTAGTACGGAATTCAATAGTTTACATAGACAACACGCTGAACGCACCACAGCTGTTTAACAAGCAAATATATCGGCTGGATTGTGTAAGACCTTGCCGAAGTGACAGACATAACATTCGTGTGATAGCTGATTCTAACGTTTGCTTATCAACTCGAAAGACATCAGCTTCTCAAATCTTTTTCCAATATAGCAATTGTCAGGTTTTTCTCTTTGTATTCCCAGGTGCGGAAGAATTCTACAAGCTTTCATCCTTTTATGTATACACAGTAGAGACCCGAGGTAGAAGGACTGAAACACTTCATAACGTATCCGTTACCATGTGAAAAAATACGCTGAAACAGGGAGTAATTTTGAGGTCGTACAGGGTCTGCGTGGACTGCTGTTTATTTAAAAAAGGGTTCTTTTCATTCAGTACTCCCCTTTACCCGCTTAAAAGGGGTTCTTTCGGACCTAAAACAGGAGGTATTATTTCAAAATTAGCACTCCGCGTTTATGGGTCCTTTGAAAAAGCATTGGACACGCGTGGTGTCGAGTTAGTATTTGAGTGCCCATGTATGAGGAAAGCGACACCGTAACCCGAAATAAGGAAATGGGGATTTTCCACCTAGTGACAAGACTACGATCGATCCGTGGTACGATTAATAATTGGAGTTGGGTGGTGGCAATTGAAAACTTTTTTAATATCCAGTAAGCATTCGGCGATATCAGGTTCCAACGTTGACTTAATTCAATCACGTGTCCAGCATTAAATCATGTTGTTATTTGTTCCTGAGTGGTCACAACAACAGATCAACGTTTCACAAATGTCTCTGACACAAGGTTGCATAGACTTCTGGCTCACAGTTAAAAAACCATCTTCTCATGTTATCGACCACTAGAAATGGAAGTCGTTTTTATGGTTGGTCGTTTCGAAAATAAACCAAAATGAGTACTTAAAATGTGAGAGTTTCTGGAAAAATTACTTTTTAAATATGCCACAAACGCGGGCGTATTTTGATGCAGACTGACCGTACCATTTTACTATTGTCGCTGACTCGAAGGCGATTCTAGATTAATATTGTTTCGACGTCTATACAACGCCGGTATCCCGACATTTATGCAACGTCGATGAGACGTTGTTTCTGCTGACATTTGTAACCTTCTCGCAAAGTCGATTAGACAGCAAATAATTGGCGTCTATCCAACGTCGGCAGGTAGACGTTGCTTCGATTTCCATATTTCCATAAACCACCAAAACCTCACTTCATTTAACGTCGAGTACGACTTAATCCAACAGTAATGAAACTTTGCAACGTTTACTGGTTGGGGCTATGCTGTGCCATGTTGCAACATTCTACCTCTTACAATTTTTCTCTGACAAAATACAAAATATACAATCGTATAACAGTGGAATTCTACTATTTTGAAGAAGAAGAAGAAGAAAAAAAGATGTTTTTGTGGTGAACGTGGACACGACATGGGTTTATCCAAACTAAAGACTGCACACATTGCATATTGTTTGAAAGGAGGGAGGGTGCACTTGCTAGGATATGTACCACCAAGCGCGTACAAACAGCTCCGAAAGGAAGTTAATTTTCGGGTAAGGCATTAATCTATTTTAAAACGAAACAGCTCGTCATATTAGCTTCTTAACATCAATATCTCCTACATGTACTCTGGTGGTGTTTTCTTCGCAAATTTGTTTATTGTCTCGATTCTAATCGTACTCTTTGATATCTCATCGGTGTCAACACAAATTGGACACCGGACAGCCGGCCTCCACTTCAATGGAAAACCCATACAAGTGGCCACTGAACTACTTCCCATCCGACTACTGCCCGCAGGACAACAGGTCACCACATCAATGAAAAAACCCGGATAAGCAACCACCCAAAAATTTTCACTGACAAATCTTATGCAATTACACTTCTACCCAAGTGGTGGTTTGTTTTAAAAAAAAAGCAGATTTTAAACAAAAAAGAATAATACACACAGAAAAATAAACATCCTTGTTAAAAGGTGTCACGAGGTAAAGGGGCTAAGATTATTTGCACTGGGTTTGTGTGTAGACAACACGTACTGCATGACGTTTTGAGTGCTTCCGCTCCTATTCAATAACACACACTCTTAAGAATCAAAAGATTCTGACATTTTCAAGCTGATTAAAATTTCCGATTAACGTCATAATGACGTAAATAGTCCTCTCATGACTAGCCTGATCTATCCTAAAACCACCAGACTCGGCAGTCCTCACTTGGCTTGAACGCATTTGGCAAATCGTTATCAATATCCATTTCTATGAATGCTCGAAAAGTCTTGAGTGCTCAGATGAGTGTTATCCACATGTTCTACCAACACTTGCATTACATAATTCTTTATCTGCTTTTCATTTATGTCTCAGTTTGTTTTGTCATCTTTTGTTAATTTGCAGAAGGTCTGCAGGAGATTCATCTGACTCATCAGCTAATTTTTTTATATGTATGTTTTGCATTGGTGCTGTATGAGTATTTTAACATGTTTGATCTGCATACTGTTCAATATTGTTGAAGCCATTGACACGCAGCAAGTAATTACTCCTCTTTCTTTGGAAAAAGGCAACCAGTTTTTCAAATAATTGTCTCTCAACTTCATCTAAGTATTACTGAACATTATGCTAAAAGAATGGCTTAAAAACCAGTCCATAACTTTGAAGTTTTGCGCTGTTGAAGTTGAAAGGTCTGTATTATGTATCACATACTCTTTGGGAGGAGACTCCTGAAATGCAAAATGATCAGAATTGTCTGAAAGTAAAACTGTGAAAAAATCTCATTTTCGCCACTACGGTGTGGGGGAATCCTGAAATTAAAAATGATTGGAATTGTATAAAACGCAAAACTAGGCAAAATTCTTATTTTCGCCCCGGGGGGGGGGTCCAGAAATGGAAAATGATCATAATTGTCTCAAACATAAAATTATGCAAAAATCTGATTTTCGACCCAAGATGGGAGTCTTGAAACGAAAAAAAAATGATCAGAATTATATGAAACATAAAACTATGCAAAAATGTCTGCAACATTTCCATTATCACTGCCCATACATTTCACAGCGATGGACGCGGTAATCAACACGCTCCTGAGCGATAGCTTTTGTGACAATCATCAGCTCACTCCCGTGGATAAAGTCTTTTAAAGACCTATCCTTGGAGAGTATGAACTATTTAAGGGGAAGCAAACGGTTGAGGAAACGAAAAACATCGTGCAAGATTTAGGTCTGTAGAATACATATCGGTTTGCAGCCTCTGCTGCCGTTGCTAAACGTTCGCATGCACCATTGGTAGTGGAAGCTGCAACCGAAAAACCGCATGCAAAGAACTCAAGACCTCTGCCACTATCTCCAAATGCGTCACCCACACTGCCAGAGGTTTTATAATTCAAACAGGTCACCATCGTCTAAAGCAGTCTCCGAGATGATGGCAGATTGGTTCAAAAGTCATCTGACAGCCGACGTGACAACCACAGTGACAGCAGCAGGAGGACCTGCTTCTTCATCTGTACAATGCCCATTTTGTTATTTCCAGCTAAATTCAGAACAAGAACAAAATGCATCTAAACATATGTATAGTAGGGAACTCAATTGGACTGCCCCTGAGGCAAGATGTTTCAGGGATGTAAACAGGCTAACCATCTAGCACTAATATAATGGCGGCGGTGGGAATGAACACCCTCGTTCCTTTTCAGGACTAAAACTTGTATGAAATAAGCGCAAAATCTGTCGTTGCTGTATAACTGCTAATGTATGGGTTATGAAATAAAAAATATATTGCCAAGAAGCACTAAACAACAAATTTTCCACCTTGGGGACGGGAAGGGGTCCACCGCCAAAAAGTCTCAGGAGACTTTTAGGTGGACCGGCCAGAAGTCTCATGTGGCTTCTAGCCGGACCGGTCAGAAGTCTCTTTGCATATCTACTTGGCCTATCCAAATTTCTCTAAATCCTGCACACAGTATCTCTCGTTGTTCAGATAGGACACAGCCGTCTCAAAACAGCTTATTAGACTGCTGTGTCGTCAGAAATGCATTAACCAAGCTCAATAAATCATGCAAACAATTTGGTAACTGAATGTGTAAAGTCAACACAAGCAGAGAAGAAAAAACGACTTCTGAAGGATGTGTGCGTGCGTGTGTGTATCTATGGCCGTGTGTGTGTTCGTGTGTGTGCGTGTGCTGTATGTATATGTGTGTGCATGTGTGTGTATTTGGATGTGTGTGTAGCTGCGTGTGTTTGTGTTTATATTTGTATGTATATGTATGTGTGTGTCTGTGTACGTGTATGTGTATGCGTGTGAGTATGCCTGTGTGTGCTTGCGTGTGTGCTTGTATGTGTATGCGTGTGTATGTGTGTATAAGTTTAACTCCCAGTAGTGACAATGTTGATTATAATTGGCCGAATAAAATTAAAAATAAAATAAAAATTTTAGCTGATTCCCATGCAAAAGAACTTAGTTCTTTTTAGCTGATTCCCATGCAAAAGAACTTAGTTCGTTTGCCAAACCACGCAGAAAGGGAATGTCGATTTGACCTACCTCTCGATCTCTCCTGATTGACTAATGAGATGATCAAAAAGTAGTTGGTTTCTTTTGTGCATGAATTCACTAAATGAGGGAAACCCATTGAAGCGAATTCGACGCTTTTGCGAAAAGATAGGTTTCTTAGTCTACGGACTCGCTTGAGGTTCCGCAAAAACAGAACTCTTACAGAAAGACAATAACTGTTTAAAAAATTCTTTTCCTTTTGTTTACATATAACCATGTTTATCTCTTCACACTCAGCAGTGAAATAAGAACGGTCACAAGGTCAGATATTCGTTATTTATGACACCTTCGACTGACTGGCGCGCATTTCGATACATGTCATCAGTTTAAATATTTTTACATATCCTGATATCTTCAAAGTAAAAATTTTATTCCAGTCATATAAAAATTAGAAGGCGTACATAAACTTTTATCGTGTTATGACGCTGTGTGGGAACCAAACAAATTAATCTATAAAACACTTGAAACGTACTGAAACCACCATAGAAATGGTCAGAACATGCCCTTGAAAAGAAAAGAGCTAACTGTATGTCTGCTGCGCCATATAGGAATACTGGCCCTTCGTGTCTTGAACTCCAGGGCAACTTATCAAATACAGAAATCGCATACCTATAATAAATATAATTTTTTGCAGTTTTTGTTTGGCTGATGTCTCGTAACTATTGACTTGCTGCGCGGTTAGTTCTCACAAGTCCAAACAAAGCCTGCATATATAACGGGCGATAGAAATCAAAACGAGACACACCACTCCTTCTTTGCGGAAACGTGATCGGGGTTTTGCGGATACATAGAACATATCAGTAAGTTCACTATTTTATATACATATAAAATAATAATAATAATAGTGTCCGAGGATTGCGAATGCGGATTTTGGGGTTTATTTGGTGTTGCTAAAATAAAATTTATTCATGTTCTGTTACTGGTTTGGGTGACAGTAACTGACATTAATAATGACGTTCACAGCTTTTGCCATTGCTGTGATAGCTATACAAATCAGGGTGGTAGGGTTCAGAGAGTGGTACATACTAAATTATTGACTTACATGGGTGTCGATGACCCTTTTAAAATGATCCCAAACCCAAATTAACAAGTTAAAAGCAAATCATTTTCAACGGCATGGGATCAACCGTTATTTTGCCACAACCGCCCCCCCCCCCCTCCCCGCCCCACCCCACTAAACCTCAGCTCCAGAAATGCTGACGCACAGTTAGAGCATATATCCACGCTATCACACAACGAAAATTATAATCAAAATCTGAACACGAATGTGCATAATGTTCGGATCAAACCCCTTCACCCCCTATTTTCTTAAGGAACGTCCGATATTGAATGGTAACACCCTGCTTTGTTCTGTTTTTTTTATAAATTGTCCCTGTGCACTGCCTTTGCCCCGAAAACTCAATTTTTTGTCTCTTTTTTACAAGGTAACGCATGTCTCAAACAAAGCTCCCCCTTTTCCATGAAATGACGTTTTCACATTTATATATTATAGGTGATATTGTTAAATGATTTTATGTCAAAATATTCAAACAGTTATATCACAAATTGGATATATATTTAGTTTTTATTTGAAAATTGTATTTTTGACGTATATTATTCAGCACTAATATTAATCATTTGGCTGAATATGTGAAAATGTAAATTGTTTTCTGATGCCATATAACCTTTTTATCAAATTTCAATACTAATATAATTAAAAGGTCTATTTTTATCGTTTCAAAATTTCTTGAATCATTAAAACCAAAATAGATTTTTAAAATTCAGTGAGTATAGAATTAATATTAAAATTAAATTTGTGATACCTTTAGTCAATTTACGATATCAAGAATAATCGAATGTGGTGTTATGCCAGTATGATTTTTTATATCGAGAATTCTTTATTGAAATAAACACATCAATCCGAAAACAGCATACCAACAGATCGAGTCCATTTTCAAATAGCTATAAAACACACACCAATGCCATCTTCCAATACAAGAGTTAATCAGTTGAAACGATACATATATTACTTTTACAGTTCTGATATCCCAAATAAAGTAATTGTATAATAATATTTGCTGGATGATAAAAGTATCAGAAAGTGATCACAAATTGGTATGAAGATTTCAAGTTTTCAACTCCAAAATAAACCAAACAAACCAACCAAACAAAAAATTCATAATGCGATTTTATACCACACCAAACTCATGTGAACGTTTAGGCTTTTGTATTTTATATGTTATCTGTCTCTGTTTGTAGAAGATGAAATCTCTCGCTATAATTTTCGGTGTCTTGGCCTTCCTGGCTAGCAGTAAGACCACTATTTCTTCATCGCTTTATATGCGGAATATACAAAGTGCTTTCAAATGACCATAAATATTGTTGCAAGATTAGATAAGACAATGAGTGGCCAAGTTTCGGACTGTCCTCGAAGAACTGATGAATACGTTTAGCAATTTTTAGAACATCTTGACCCTTCCCAAATTCCAACAAAACTTTGCTGCAGTCTTGTAAAAAAGAGCAATTACACTAATGACGTATGCTTGAGTGGAACAAAGAACTGCAACCGTTTGTTAGAAAAACGTGCAAAAGAGGAAGAATAACTACATTTCTTTCATTTAAAGAATATGTTAAATAGCTAATGCATGCAATTGTTTACAAGAAAAGCAACAAAACAGGGTTTGCAAACTATTTAATTCTGTTCCACAATGTAACTGTTTGAACACTTTTTTCAGCCAATGCTCTGTCCTGCTACGTTTGCACCAACAGTGATTCAGGGAAAATAGGCAGCGCATGCAAAGAAAATGGACCAGAAACGTCCAACATTCCAACATACGATGACCCCACAGAAAGGATGTGCTACGTGTGTGGCAAGATCGTCTGTAAGTTCCCTTTAATGTCAGGGGTACCGAAACCCTACAAATATTTCACCAATGCACCAATTATCAAGTTATGGATGAACTCATCAACCTTTTTGAAAGAGTTTCATAATGTTTCCAATACGCTGATATTTTAACACTAAGTTTGATATAGATAGATACCAAAGAGTACCCAGAAGCATTTTGCCAAGCTACGACAGCCGCGGCTCAAAAAATGATGTGATTTGACAGAGCGTTGAATACGACACCTCATGGTTGTCACCATCCAAATGGCGATTCTATGTTAATATTTTTCTGAACTTCGATAAAAGCAAACGCTGAAAGTAAACTCAGAGATACGTGCTATAAAAAAAGCCTAAAGCATACACTAATCGTTCAAATTAAATATCAAAGTTTTCACTACTTTAGTTGTGTATACATAACTGTGACGTGTACACAAAGATTTCTTAGCACTATAATATAATGACAGATAAAACAGCTTTAGGGCTGAGAGTGTGTAGTAACAAAATCCTGTGAAAACGTGACTTCAAAATACGAAAATGCAGGTTTTTAAACATTTGAGAGCAAAGAGTGAGGGTGTGATGGGTGAGCAAAGATCATAGAACAAGCACTCCGTACCGAGCACATGAACAAATGCTTACTGAACAATGGACCTCTGTAAACAACGCAAATGTCTTTCTACTGATTTATATTTTCTCCTAATATTTATGTTTATTTTTTCCACAGCTAGTGGTGACGTATCGCGTGGATGTTTATCCAAGTCAACATTTAATGATATCGCGGACTTGCTGGACGTCAGCAGGAGCAATCATGACCAATGCAAAATACAAGACGACTCCGGTAAGAAAGTAGACTACTTTTGTTTCAGAATTATGAAATTCAGCTCTCTTTGCGACAATGCATTTCGTTGCTTACTTTACTGTGGAAACTCTAAAGGGCAAACTGTTTTATTTATGACCACATTGTTGTATTTTTTGCAGTCAATAAAATTCAATAAATTTTTTATTAATGATGCTTTTCTATACCTTTTGTACACAGAGTTTTGCGCATGTGATAGGGACAATTGCAACGGAGTAGGACGCGCCGGGATCTCTCTTGCCTTGGTCACCATCGTGCCTTTTGTCAAGTTTCTGTTCTAACAAGTGGCTACTTCCGAACATCCAGTGTCACATACCAACCAACATACGTACCACCAACCAATCAGGAGCTTCCACATGCCAATATCCTCTGCCGCCAACTAATCAGGAGGGTCGTCATACCAATAGTCGGTACCACAAAGTAATCAGGAGCGTCCATATGCCAACATCCGGTGCCACCAGGCATTTGAACTTGTGATGATAGACTAAGGATGTTTTTCAGAAAAGTTTGGCAAACCATAGTCACCCAGAACTGATGAAAACCGAGCAACTTATCAACTTCAAATAACTGAAATAACTGCGTGGCAATTACAACAGGCTAAATTTAGATAATGCACAGAAAAACAGTACAATTTAACCAAAAATTCTTTTTCAGCACATATCTTCCTTTTTATCATTCTTTGTTTGATTATAATCTTAACATACAGACATAGCATCGAGCAGAGGGACCACAATATGACATTAGTGCTTTTTAGCTCGAGTATTGTGAGAGATTCATGCAGTTACTGAGATTATTCAAATTTCGAAATCAACTTCTACTTTTTCAGTGATCTAGAATATATCTGTTACATGTAAGATATGATAACACAAGAAACTGTACAAAATGATACTTTATTTATTTTAAAATTCTAAGGCATTTACAAATAATTTTGTGCACGCCTTCTTTTGGAAAACATAGAAGCTTGACAATGTCTTTTATCTCAATCATGCAACTGAACAATGTGATTTTTTAACAGCCAACGGTTCATTATCATTTTATTTCATTTCATAATTATCCATGATTTATATATTTTTCATACCTGGAACTGCCTGACATTAATGACGTACACTGTGTAATGTGACGTACACAAGGCGCTTATCGGATGAGGTTACTGCCGTTCGTAACTTATCACCGTATATCTTCTTCCGATTTTTTCCCAGGCCAACCACCAAATTTACCTCCTTGCTTTTTGAATACACACAGTAACGCGAATGCTGCCAAGTGCCCCCGATCACCACTTCCTGTTTGCATAGCAAAACACAGAGAGAGAGAGAGAGAGAGAGAGAGAGAGAGAGAGAGAGAGAGACTAGAACCTCATATACTCAAACACAGTTTACGCTTTACTCGATTTACTCGAAGTAATTTTCAAGTCCTGCTTCTTTATTTGTATAAGTCTTATAAAAGTTCAATTAACTCATTTTCTTGTAACTCTTCTTAAAGAAAATTGCCTTTAAGAATAACATCAAAAGAACAAGAACAGATTTTTCTTTAAATCAAAGAACTTGTTTCGATTGATCCTATCTTACGAATCCACATCGCAGTTAATATGATATTGGAAAATCTCAGTTGAGTTGAACTACTCCTCGAGGGATTATACGAATACCTATACTACAGCTACGATTGCCATTTTCAAAGGCAATACCGGCATCAATAGTACAGCCGTTTCCTTTACAGCAGTTGCAAACATTTACTCAGGCTACTATGACAGTGCTTAATTGCTGAGTTTACACAAAACGAGCGATTTAAGTATGTTATAATCTGGGTAATTTTATCGATTGCGATGAGAAATTATATTAATTGCACCAACTCAGTAAAAGTTTTGATGCGCAAAAAGACGATTTTCATAGCAGTAAAATACAAATGGATAAGAGTAAAGAGAGAAAAAGAAAATGTGAGCCTAGGAGTATTGACTTTGACTAGTCAATGATAATGGAATTGAACGTTGTACAAAATCAAAAAGATTTCAGATTTATGACAGTTGTAAATATCTCAAATTGTTTCATGTTGTTATGGATAACTTAAAGATTGTATTAAAGATTGATACGACACAGTTCGAAGAACACATTTCAGTTGACGAGCGATTTCAGCAGAAAATGAGTGACGACACGATAGTCACATCTGTGATGCCTACTGAAGTCGATAGAGACATTGAAAGCGAATCCGATAGGGACATAAAACCGAAAACAACAGACGAATTAGTAGTAGTTTGGGAGATTTAGGACTTGATATTTGAAATTGCGGATGAAGCTCTTACTAAAATCAACTGGATAATACACAATGAGACCACATGTGGCTCAAAATCACATCAAAAGATTTTGATTCAGGACCACGAGTCAATATTGCTCCGTGTTGTTTCAAGAAAAACCAATACCAGTCTACTGTAATTTTTGCAATTAAGTATGGAATGCCATTATTACATTTATTAGGGAATTATTGATATCAAGAATTATTTCTTGATCTCAAAAAATGATTTTCTGATATCAAGAATTAATTTTTGATCTAAAAAATTTTGATATCAAATGTTTGCTGTGTGTTCATAATTCTTGATATCAAGAAATATTTATTGATATCAAAAATGATTTCATAATCAATAAAAATGATTTGTAGAGACCAAAACTTCAATTCTTGATCACAAAAATAAAATATATTGGGTAGCAAAATCTCTATTTTCCGCTCAATAATTTATTTTCCTTTTATTGTTAACAAGAATTTATTTCAGATATCACTATTTCAGAATGAGACCTTTTTACTTTTATATTTTGAAATCTACAAATGATTTTTCGATCTCAAAACTTAAATTTTGATATCAAAATATTAGTCTATTTTTTATATAAAACATTAATTAGCACACATCTGTGAATAAAATGTGACTGGTCTTTGCGTACAGAATCTTTCTTCTAATTTTTACTGTACAAAAAAGAAGCAATTCTTGAGCTTCAAAATTGTGTTATTATTGATATCAATAACTCAAGTTTTCACCTAAATAATTGAATTGACGATTCTTCAAGTTTATACAAGTATTTGTCTCTTTTAAGATTTTTTAAGTAAGTAAATTGAATTTTTGATCTCAAAAAACAGTTTTGATTAAAATTTTATCATTGACAGCAAAATAAAATCAAAGATATCTACCTTAATTTATTAATATCTTAAATGATTGTCAATCTCCTCCTGTTGATGTAAGGCAAAAGGACGCAGTTTCGGTTTGATTGGTTTAACACCTTCTTGTATTTTAATTTCATGTTGTGCAGATGTGGTGTAA
The DNA here is from genome assembly GCA_949752745.1 of Protula sp. h YS-2021. Lineage (NCBI taxonomy): Eukaryota > Metazoa > Annelida > Polychaeta > Sabellida > Serpulidae > Protula > Protula sp. h YS-2021. Next base: position 14,919,948 of record OX457024.1, on the reverse strand, counting down.
CCTACATCTAAATCATCTCTCGAGAATGTTTCTACATATTTCAGCAACAAAGTCTTTAAATCATCCCTCTATATCATGCTCAAATGGACACAGGCCTCATTGAACATATCTCTTATATGATAAGAGAGATCTGTAAGGTCGAAACCCATTTTTGGTTCCTCATTTTCTGTTGGTTTTGTTTCATTTGCATTACTCTGTAAATCATCAGTCTCTTCAGTTATGTTATCTTCATGCACTACCGTTACAATTTCTGATTATTTTAAAAACCCAACTAGAGCATTCGGGCGAAGAATAACTTTCTTATTGTTGCAATGAAGTATTCATATTGGTATCAGTGTATCACCATTTACACATGCTAATGAACAGGGAACAACTTCATATTTTTCTATAAATCCTGTGTAAGGATCCATTACCATAGGTGTTGTTGATGTTGATGTATGAGCTTGTTTATTGTTGTTTGGATAGTTGTTAACTTTGCCAGAGATAATAAATTCCTGCGCTGGTTCCAATTCCTGTGTCTTTGCTACTGTTACTCATCTTATTACAGGCAACCCATCTAAAACAAAGAAAGGAACCTTTGTTCCAGTTAGAATAACCAGGTCTTTTCTTGCGTTAAGTTTTCCTCCAAACTCTTTTAACCACCTAAAACTAAGGATAACGCTTTCCCCTGGGAGATTTGTGACATGAAAAATCACTTCTTTTGTTGTATTTCCTGCCGTCATTGGCAGATGAATCTTTCCCAGCATTTTCATCTCTTCTCCAGAAACGTTGAATATCTTACAATTCATAAGTGGTGGTTTCTCCTCAAAAGCGTCATGTATTGCTCTTGATAATTAACAGACAGAAGCTCCAGTATCGAGTAACATTGGGACGGGTTTGTCTAGAGCAAAAATTTTTTCAAAACAAATAAATTCATTTTGATCCTTTTCGATAGAGATTCATACCAAGTTTACACTTGTCGATAATTTCATTTTATAGAATAATGTCCATTCCTTTACTATATGAACGATTCCCTAAATCAAAATCCTGAAAATCAAATGCCTGAAGTATGTCACTTTTCAGTCGGCAAAAATCTTCTGTGTCTAATTTTGGAAGAGCTTTTGTTCTTAGCTTTTGTTGTCCATTCTCCACATCCTCTTGACTAACATTGTTGGAAATAAGCCAATTTGAGTAATCTAATGAGGCAGTTTGTTCGATTTTGTTGGTTTCTCCTCTTGCGTGCTTCCGACTGCGGGCTTCAGATCGGAAGTCCACGCGTTTAAACATTCAATCCTCGTTTTAGATGGACACTCGTTTTGATAATGCCCTTTGCCTCCGTATTGATTACAAGTCACCTTGTTAAAGTCTCGCTTTCGATCCTTAATAACATGCATTTTGTAGCACATTTCTTCCATTTTCTGTCCTTCATCGTCCTCTACGTACTCATAATCATCTTCTGGTTAAGGGACCACCATATTGACACTATGAAATGGCGCTTTAAACTGTTTCTTTTGATCTCCCGTCTCTTCGAAACATGCCCTCTATTGTTTCCATAGACTTATAAGCCTGAATACCTTTAATATCTCATCCACTGTTTGTAGTTGTTTACGTTGTGCTGTTAAATGCTTTGCTAAATCTTTATCAGTGACACTTCTTTGTCATTTCCTCTATAAAATGGTAAGATTCTCCAGGAAACGCTTTTCTGGCGAGCATTCTTAAATTATCAGTATGAGAAATGACATCATCTGATACTTGAAGCTTCCGACTGAATAACATGGACCGATAATGGTCGACATCTCTGTCGCTAAATCTCTCGTCGAGTTTGTTTAGTACTTGATCCACTGAGATCTGTAGCAAACTCTCAAAACAGTTGCCCATGTATGTACGAGATTTTGTATCCAAAGCAATCATAACTGTGTAATTTCTCTTTTTCAGAGCAATCTAAAGAATAACCCACCATTTCGTATTGCTTTTTAGACGACTTCCATTCCTCCTATTTCCCTGAAAACTGGGGAAATCGTAACTTAATGTAGAGTTTTTCACTGGCGATTCGATTTCCTACATAACTGCTTCTTTGAGATTGAACTCTATTATTTGAATGATGGCCTCTTGACATAGACCGACTAATTCTACCACGCTCTCTTCCCCTTCCATCAAAAGAAAACAATCGAGGCTGAGAAAATGTGTTTAAATTGTGTGAAGAACCATCGACTGACCGAAAATGTTGTCGTAAGTTATCAATTGATGGTCCACCTAATGGCTCACAGTAGTAACTGCTTGGATCATAATATCTATTTGTGTCATCACTACCATCATGCGGAAATCCTGAATGATTTACTCGAAAAGAAGCAGGGATTGAACGAATTGCATTTGTCCTTTTGAAATGTGGTGTACGTTGAGCAACAGGAGTGCTATGATTTGAATGGCCTTTTGTCGAACAATTAGCTTGATCGTTCCCTAAATCAACTAAATCTCTGCTTTGATAAGGGTTTTGTCTTAGTGCAACCTCTTTTTCTTCATCATTTATACTTAGTGAATCGTGTGATTCTATCGTGCCTTGTGTACCAAGTGAATCCTGGCTGTTGCAGTCTCACCATCATGTTGGGGGCGTTGTCTGACTAAAGCAGGTGGTGCTTCATATGCCTTTCCATTTCGTAACACCAATTTGTTTAAGTCAGGTAAATCTCGGGCTGCTCCATTATTTCTGTTGTCTTCCATGGCGTAAAATGCTTTAATTGCAACAGCCTAACTGTATTGTAAAAACAAAGCAAAATTTGGTATTAAATATGCAACAAAGATGGTCAAATCGTAAGTTTAGCAATATCTATGCAACATATCTGGGCAAAGAGATCGATGTTTGCGTAAGACTTGTGAAATTGTTTAATTTTAAAATGTGGTTTACAGAAATAAGCGAAAGATTTTGGTAAATTCAGATAACACTTCTGATACCCAGATAACATACAAATATGAAATATCAAAGTACAGAATAATATTACTGAATAACACTAATTGTACTTAATATTCAATAAACACTTCTGAAACCTTGATAACATACGAATATCAAATATCAAATAACAGAATAATATTAATAGTAAAACTTTTTGAAATTTAATTATTTTGTTATATTGAAAAGAATAATCTTAGTGATATTCCACTTGAAGAAAGTGGCTCTAGAAAAGTTCAGTAGTGGGACAATTTCCAATGGAAAAGTTTCGAATGTAAACGTGATATGTACTAAGGTACTGCTGGCCCGGAATGTTGTCATATGTAAAGAATTATATCCAGTCATGTTCGAACTGCCAGAAAAGAAGAATCCTAAAAGGACTCTCTGCGCAGAACTTCAAAAATTTGTCATTGGAAGCCCTTTTGATAGAGTTGGAATGGATCTTTTAGGTCCCTTACCAGTTACTTTACAAAATTGAATTATCTCAAAATTCACTAAAACACAACGCCAAAAATAAACTGATTCGGGATATTCGCTTTTCAGGATATTATTACACTACTTTTATATAAGTTTTGAATACTAATTTATTAAATTTAAAAAAAAAGCATTTAACTTCCCGAGATATTTATAAAAAAACTTACTATTATGGCTCTTAAAATCTTCAGGTGTCCCGTCTTCGATAACTACAGCAACGGATGTAAAAATTCTTGAACAGTTGTTGCGAATGTAAACAAAAATGTACGATTCAAGTTTGACACTGACTGCGAAATTTAAAAGCAAGATTTGTATCGGGAATTTAAAAGATTCTGATAAGAATGTTGTGTTATTAATATCTACGCATAAATATCTTGAGAGTGAGTAAAAATATCTGGATATTCTTAAACGTAAGAGGAGAAAACAGATATTCCTATATATTGTCAAATTTAGGCCTATTTTCACCATATAGTTTTTTTATTTACATTTGAACTGTTATCTGTGATTCTTAGTATAATGCAACAGTTTATAACTAAAATGCAGATATACCAGAAACAGTAATATTCAGTGTAAAATAAAAACTTTGCAACCGAGGCTGCCACCAAGTTGTAAAGATGGTTCCTGATGTATATACTACGTTATTAATGGGTCCTAGTGTGCTACTTTTGTGGTGGTAATAAGTCAATAAATGAATTGCCGTCAGTTAAATTCTTTCTTTTATTATTTAAACAAAATGATATATACAGATGAAGTCGGAGCCAAAAACTGCTCCACGAAATCACGGATCACGGGCTTATATACTCTACGAAATGACAGCTGTCACCCGTCAACCAGCACTGTGATTGACAGCTTGTCAGTCAAATCCTATGATACAACAACTATCACAGATCTGCTCCAGTCGGGCCAATAACGTAGCTCGGTGACTATGAGAAATTCTCATCCTGCACACGGGACCGATAGTTTTATTCCCCAAGACCAAGGAAACGGCTTTCTGAACGATCACGGGAGACCTGGAGACTCTAGCTGAACCAGAACCCTCTCAGCCAGAGGTTCGAAGCTAGGATAACCAAGACTAAGGGTGAGAGGGATGGTTTGCCTCCTAAAGTACAGCATCCTCCCTTCACCCGTCAACCAGCACTGTGATTGACAGCTTGTCAGTCAAATCCTATGATACAACAACTATCACAGATCTGCTCCAGTCGGGCCAATAACGTAGCTCGGTGACTATGAGAAATTCTCATCCTGCACACGGGACCGATAGTTTTATTCCCCAAGACCAAGGAAACGGCTTTCTGAACGATCACGGGAGACCTGGAGACTCTAGCTGAACCAGAACCCTCTCAGCCAGAGGTTCGAAGCTAGGATAACCAAGACTAAGGGTGAGAGGGATGGTTTGCCTCCTAAAGTACAGCATCCTCCCTTCGCAGTTCACCATATTCTATCTCAAGGCACGGGCCAATGCTTGTAGAGATATTCGGTGGCTGCAGGTCGCCGCCCGATTCGCACTGCCTGTCCTCCAGACTTTAGTCCTTCCCAAGATGAGTCTGCGTCACCGTCAGTTGACCAGATAGCTCCCGAGGGCGTACCGTTTCAGGAAACTGCAAGACTCGCCATGACTGAATGTGGGTAATCAGTGACAGACAGAGGTTGATAACCAATATCCATGACGTCACAGACAGCTCACCCACAACCAGATTCTTTTATTGCGTTTAAGACAAGAGAGGTTTGGCCAACGCACTGTCGATTTCCTGCAGGAAATTCAAGCATATCGTTCCACAAACGATCTGATATCCTTTGATGCCCTGGAGCAGCCAAAATAGTGCAGTCTGGTGCCATCGGTTCGCGTCGGTTCGTCATGACTCCGACATTCCGTTGGTTCAGAGGGATGTCAAATACATAAAGAGTTAAGCTTTTTAAACATCATCATCAGAATCACGCATTGAGCGCACCCAAGAAGCGCTTGATGCTTGACGACCTGCGTGTGACGGACCCGTTGACATTCAAACTGCTTGAGTGCTTGGTGTTAGAAACTACAGGCTGATCAAGCTGGCGACATACGTAACATTGCTTACTAAAAGTATTGTTTGTCGCATGTCAAAGGCTTTTGTGAACATGTCATTCTCCAATTCTTTGACAAAAGGAACTTTCCTTTTCCACCTCTGAAAAAGAGACTAAATCAACAGAACAGGTCGCTGTCGCAGAACATAGCCCTCATGGTCAGATCGACCGGCCTTACTCTCGTCCACAGAAACGCAGATACCCACAGCCCAATCGCCAGGGGAGGTATAGGTCCAGTAGCAAGACCGAACTGCCTCTCCGAAAAAGCCTAGACTGTTGGGCAGCGACAAAACGCCTCCACAGACCTCACAGCAGTGCAGGTAACAACCAACCGAAGTACCATGGACGAACGATCTATCTCTAAGAGTTACCTTATCAAATCAGGAAATAATTGGGTCACAAACCATTGAAAGATTCTTTCCTCGTATGATCTAGGCTAGGCAAGTTCTGGCCAGCTTGGCGAGAGATGGGTGCTCCAAAAGGGTTGTGCGTTGGTTAAGAGAAAGTTACGCACTTCCTAATCTAATCGTGTCCCAGGACCAAGACTCAGAGAAGCACGATGTCCTACGAGACATGACTGGAGTCTTGGTGAGTACGGGTGAGATTCGAAGACGCCAGAAAGCTGTGTTTTTCAGCGGGTTTTTTCTGGTACCCAAGAAATTAGAAAGTTGGCGGTTGCTCATAGCCTTACCGAGATTGAGCTAATTATCCCCATGTGCCTCATTTTCAAAGGGACACAGCCCAGATCATAAAGGAGTCCCTGAACAAAGGCATGTGAAGTACTTACCTGCGTACCACTTCACTCATTAACCAAGACGTACCTGTGTTTTCAGAAAAGAAAAATATATACTGGCTCTCCCTTTTCGGTCTTTCTACGGCACCTTTTGCCTTCACAAAAATCATGAGAATCCTCAAGGCGCAGGCAGCTTTCGAGGTGTGTTAGTTTTCCAGTACCTAGACGACAGGTTCCTAATCAACCACTACGGAGATCCAGTATGGGAGCAGATATAAACCTTGTCAGGCAGTAAAGGTAGGGCTCTTGATGAATTGTGCTTGCTCGAGAGAAAGATATGTCCGTGTAAGCTCGATATTTAGCGTCTTTTCTGAATGTGCTAGCAGACCTTGCGTGCAAGAACGGTCAGGTAATACACAGGGAGTGGAATGGGTGACCAACAAGTCTCTGTAGGAAAGACCAACGTTGGACCGGTTTGCGAATGCAATGACGACCTGGTTCACAAGGTATGTCTCTCAATGTCAAGACTCACGGGCTTGAGCAATCGACGCCCCAACCTGCATTTGGCAAAAGAACGAGGCCTTGCATGCTTTCCTCTTCAACCAATCTTACTGAGAGTTTTCCAGACAGTCTTGGTACTCAAGCTAAAACGCCCACACTTGATAGTTCCTTGATCATCTGATTCTCCTTGGTTCCCTCTCCTAACTATGTGCGTGGCCAAAAACCCGCTGAGACTAGCTTGCCATCCAGAGATCCCGTCTCAGCCCCACTGGTCGTACTTCCACCCGACCCTCACCTCCAGGACTTAGACTTGTGGTGCCTGTCCCTTCCTTCTTAGAAAATCAGGGTTTCCCTAAAAGGGTGAAAGTAAAAACAAATTAACAACCATGGGTATTCCACGGCTAGGGTCTGTCGGTCTGAGTTAGCCAGCTGTTGTGCTTAGTCGCAATTAGATTCGCTCCAAGCCACACCAGCAGTAGAAGCCGACTTTTTTATAACATCTATTTGCGCCCGAGCACTTAAAGGCAGCCGACAGCCGACACAGACAGCCGACATATTTGGGGATAAAAGTAATCTCCTGTGACAGTAAGATTTATTTTCCTTCCAGTGTTAGCTTCAGTCCAGAGGAGAGGTGAAGTCCTTCCCCTCGACCAAGGGCAGGCTTCATGGGTAAGTTCACGCTCTCGCGCGATGGCAGGCTTCATGGGTAAGTCCACGCCCTACAGCAATGGCAGGCTTCATTTGTAAGTACACACTCTGGAACGATGGCAGGCTTCATGGGTAATTCCATGCTGTAGAGCGATGACAGGCTTCTTTGGGAAGTCCACACTCTAGAGCAATGGAACCCTTCATGGGTAAATCCATGCTCTGGAACGATGCAGGCTTCATGGGTAAGTCCACGCTCTAGGGCAATGGCAGGCTTCATGGGTAAGTCCACGTTCTAGACCAATGGCACCTTTCATGGGTAAATCCACGCTCTAGAGCGATTTCAGGCTTCATGGTTAAGTACACGCCCTAGACCGAGCGCAGGCTTCACGGGTAAGTCAACGCTCTAGAGCAAAGGCAAGCTTCACGGGTAAGTCCACGCTATAGGCAGGCTTCATGGGTAAGTACACGCTCTGGAACGATGGCAGGCTTCATAGGTAAGTCCACAGTAGGGAAAGGGGCGTTTCAGAACAGGAAGTGACGCCATAATGACGTCATAGGGAATGTTTTATTACGCCCATGGGCGCTTTAAAACAGCGGTGAGTCATACTCGCCCATTTCCCTACTACTGTCCACGCTCTGGAACGACGGCAGGCTTCATGGGTAAGTCCATTCTCTGGAACAATGGCAGACTTCATGGGTAAGCCTTACGTAAGTAAATTACTACAGGAAAGAAGGACAAAAAGCGTTGATCATTGCCTTTTTGCCAAAATTTAATAAAGATCTGATAAACTGACCCTTTCCAATTACATAAAAATTGGAATCTTAGCTGCTTACTGTAAAGCTCAGTCAGAAGCAGAATTTAGAGAGTTCTGTAACGTCAAAGCCCACGACGTAAGACACCATTAGTTAACTCTGTCGGGGCTCTGCGTGCTGTGTCGTTCTCTCTCTCTCTCTCTCTCTCTCTCTCTCTCTCTCTCTCTCTCTCTCTCTCTCTCTCTCTCTCTCTCTCTCTCTCTCTCTCTCTTTCTCTCTCTCTCTCTCTCTCTCTCTCTCTATTTTTTTCGAATTGATGAAAAACATAAATCTCTGTGCAAATTATGACTTACTGGGAAATGAGCAATTTTATTGACATTTACTACGTAGATAAGAAGTTTAACCAAACAGTTCGGATCAGTGCGACATTCTTTTATAAGCTTTTTACACTCAACAAGAGTTACAAAAAGCGATACCAATTCAGAATACTGCCCGCTTAGCCAAAAGCCATAATCCTGATTCTCAGAACAGCAATTAACTCGAAACCGAGAAAAAATACTTATCTTTTTATTCATAAGGAATCCGTGATATTTACCACCGCCACCCTCCACCCACCCCCCCCCCTTCCCACAATGAACAGATTGCTCATTGGCTCTCTCAGGCACCACAGACCAGGCTTTACTGTATATGTCAATATTGAGAACAAAAGCTTTTCTTTCCGCTGTAAACATTTGAGGAGTATATTTTACCAGTTAAGAAAATGGATAATCCACAGGCTGGATGGGCAAATCCGTACCGACATTGTCCTAAACATTCCACAAGATTACTGTAGCAAGTAATTATTTATTCTAACAGCTTTTCGTTGTGCGTATAGGGGTGAGGGAGTGCGGGTTATGTGTGTGTGTGTGTGTGTTTGTGTGTATTTGTGTGTGTGTGTGTGTTTCGCATCTTTCACACATGTTTAAATTTTGAGAAAAAAAGACCGTGGCTAAAAATGTCTAGCTTCCAAATACATCAGAGCCCGGGATCAGGCCACCGTGAAAATCGGACCAACCCGAGATCGGGGCACCCCGGAATCGGACCACCTTGCAAATCGGACCACTTTTCACCGCAAAAGAAATTCTTCCATCTGTTTCTAATACTAAGGAACGCTGTAAATCTGACCACACAACAAATCGAACCAAAGGACCACTTGCACCGGCCCTTTATCATTTTATACCCTGCAAATAGGACCAGTCACAGAAGAAATAGGACTAGTCACAGAAGCAAAATGACCAGTCAAAGAACAAATAGGACTAGTCACAGAACAAATAGGACTAGTCACAGAACAAATAGGACTAGTCACAGAACAAATAAAGCGCGCGTGGGCTGAATAAACAAAGGTCGGTGATTCCCACTGGGCATTTTAACAAAAATGGAACTGCAGCAGGTTGGCGACAGCATGGAAATTTTTAGTCTCCTTTTATTTTGCTGCGTAAACAGCGAATATGAAAATCCACACGACGTCTGTAAATGGCCTTGGAGCCAGTTTGTCGTTCGGATACATGATGCCGCCATTGCCTGCGGCATCATTGCTTGCTAAAAGTCAACCAAAAAGTGAAATACAACAGGTGACCTCTTGGCGGTCAAGCGACCTCGGAACGACACAACTGGTCGACAATGACCGTAACTTGCACGTTTGGTAGAAGTTGTAAATTGGTTGTGACTTTCAGTCAATCGCCTCTCGTTGACTGCGTGTCTTTCCCCCATTTTTAGTCAATCCCCTTTCGTTGACTGTGTGCCTTTCCCCCGTTTTTTGCCAATCCCCTTTGCTGACTGAGTGTCTTTCCCCCATTTTTAGTCACACCCCTTTCGCTGACTGCATGTCTTTCCCCCATTTTGAGTCAGTCCCCTTTCGTTAAATGCGTGTCTTTCCCCCATTGTTAGTCAATCCCCCTTCGTTGACTGCGTGTCTTTCCCCCATTTTTAGTCAATCCCCTTTCGCTGACTGTGTGTCTTTCCCAGATTTTGAGTCAATCCCCTTTCGTTAACTGCGTGTCTTTCCCGCATTGTTAGTCAATCTCCTTTCGCTGACTGCGTGTCTTTCCCAGATTTTTAGTCAACCCCCTTTCTCTGACTGCTTGTGTTCCCCCCCCCCCCCCATTTTGTTTCACTCATTTGAATTATTGCTACAAAAGTATCCGTGTTGTGATTGTGATATTTGACCGCGCTGACGGAAATAAGCAGAAGTAAAAGGCAAAAGTTATTTCCGATCGGAAACTCCCAATGGACTTTTTGCCAGAAAACTGACTACTGGAAACCCGCGCATGTTAACTGTGGTAAAATCGATTTTAAAGGGGTGTTTAGAATTCAAAAGTGTACAGGAGTTGAAAGTTGAAAGTTGCGAAAGTGGGGGTAGGTTGGGGTGGGGGTGTTTTTCCTGTCTTCATAACAGTGGTCGAACGTTGACCCGGTGGAATCGCAGTATCGGATTGAGATAAATATTCACGTCTATTCAACGCTGCATTTTAGATGAGATAAAATAGAAATTTTGTTAACTGTTATAATTCCCAATGGGGGCGGGCGATATTTACACACAAATCCACGATATTTTAAAACGACCCCAAAATGGCTCAATGGCATTTGAGAAAAATAACACCCTTTTTAACCAACCTCGCACTCCCTTGCAAGTCTTACCTCCACCCCCACCCCTTCCCCCATTTGAAACGCAATGTCAAAGTTAATAAAAAAAAAACACTTTCCGCCAGGGTAACATGTTCATGTACACAAGTGGAACTCGATCTCGTTCCACTTCAGCATGGGAAGAATAACCAGGCAGAGAAATGTGAATACGAGTTCCGCAACACCCTCTTGTGTGAAACGTGGAGAACCAGATGAAAATTACTTCCCCTCCCCCGCTCCCAGCCCCCAGCCCCCCCCCCCCAGCCCCCCCCCCCCTTTTAACGACATTGTCAAACGTCCAGTCGGCCTTGGATAAGCAACGTGGTTTAGCCATTGCTTTTGATCGTAACCAAAACGACACTTTCTCCGACGTCTAATCAACGTCTTTGGAGTAACGTTGAAAAGACATCGGAAAATCGGTATTGTTTTGACATCGTGACACAATAAAACAACAACTTCACCTTGTTATCGCTCACCGAAAATGGAAGCCATGACAGGTCGCTTCGTAAATAGAACAACATGAGGACTTCCTACAGATCCTGCGCTACCGAATGACCCAAGGGAGGGGTACTTTGACGTGTACGTTGTTTCGAATGCCATAATCAACAAAAATCCGACATCGATCCGGCATGCGGCAGGATCTCTACCCAACGTTGTCTAACATCGCAGTGCTTAATGGGAAGACTAGTCAACGTCCTTGGTACAACACCGATGTCTGCTTCTTAATTTTTAGTCACCTACAACGACGCTTACGGTAAAAATCGATTTTTCATCACGTGATGTAAGATCAAGGTATTCAACGGGCTAAATTACCGTTTATTTGTTCTGTGTTCGGCCTCCACCTCGATCTTTTTTTTATTTTTTTTTTTATGCAAAATGTCCCAAAAAATAGGAATCTAATTTGCATACATTTCACCCATTGATTAAACAACCCAAACTTAAACGTCACATTTATGTGCAACAATTTCGTGCAGGATCGAAAGGAATCAATATGCCTGTGTACGGAGTGTAATCGCAAAATGCCATATTTTCGACTTCATATGTGGAATTTATGTATTCAAACATGACGGATTTTTTTTTTCAGTCTACTAGTTAGAAGGTGTGTCTATAGTTATTTTAACATATCAGTCAGTTGAGTAATATCTTGTCAATAAAATCGGAATTTTTACCAGTTTACACAGTTTTGCAACTGTTAACTCGGAGGCCAAGCTTTCCTTACTAGTCAATAATAATACTTCATGTTGACTCAAAATAAGTCTAAGTCTGTTAATTGTCAATCCCCAATCTCTCTCTCTCTCTCTCTCTCTCTCTCTCTCTCTCTCTCTCTCTCTCTCTCTCTCTCTCTCTCTCTCTCTCTCTCTCTCTCTCTCTCTCTCTCTCTCTCTCTTCCTCTCCCTCTTTCCTCTCTCGCTATCTCTCTCTCTCTTTCTCTCTCTCGCACCTCTCTCTCTTTCTCTCGCTCTCTCTATCTTCTCTCTCTCTCTCTTCTCTTCCTCTCTCGCTCTCTCTCTCTCTCTCTCTCTCTCTCTCTCTCTCTCTCTCTCTCTCTCTTTCTCTCTCTCTCTTCCTCTATCTTGCTCCCCTTCCTCTGCTCTCTCTTAGAACACCTGCTCAGTCATCATCTCCTTATTTTCGTGTGACGGGAGGAGAGATAGATCCACCAGGTTGAGGAAGGTGATCTTGCCCATCCCCGCCCACTCGTCGGAGCGGGGATATACCCATGGGTCACTTTCCCCGAAGCTGCACAAAGACCGCTGCTGCTCCCCTCCAAATAATAATAATAATTATAATAATAATGATAATAATAATAATAATAAATAACTGGTGTATAGGGATCAGTCTACACTTCGCAGTTCTATTTCTGACCACAAAAATTGAAGTGCATTGGTCTCTATCCATTGTCTATCATATCATTTCATGCGGCAATAAATGCATGCTGACTTCTAGCAAAACGTGTAAGTTAACAGCGCGCCGTGCTGTGGAGTTCCCCATATCCGATTCTTTAGTAAACCTATTGCATGCCAGTCTACACCTATATTTTCAAAAGCCAAGCTCAAGGAAGGCACTGTGTGATTTCAAAAAATACAGGCTATTCTCGCAAAAATGCCATCAGACCCTGGGTTCCGTTTTTTTTTTTTTAGTTTTACTTTGAGTTTTTTTTTAACAAGAAGCCCAAGTCAGTGGCTGCACTTCTTTTGTGTTGATTTTATTACCAAGGCAAAACACTTAAGCAGCATGATTAGGTGCATGGTGTGTGGATTAAGAAGCATCCCATTTGGAGTGTCATTATGCAAATCAGATAAAAGTCCACATTTTCATGAAAAAGTTGCTGAACAGAAATTAGGCTTAGCATTTCAAATCGTTTAAAAATGGAAAGAAACGAAAGCGCTTTCCGTTTGACTATGAGAAAAAGCTCGAAGTCCTGAATTATTCAGAAAAAATCCATCTAAAACTCACCAAGAAATAGCAAATCATTTTTCTCTGCTTTCGGATAGTGAAATAAATCGAAGGACAATTGGGGATATTGTAAATAAAAAAGTAAATTGGTATGTAGAGGGAAAAGATGGCTCGGTTAAGGTTTTTTTCGTTATAACGCCATTTCCTTACAACGCCATAATTTCACTGGAACAAATGTGGTGGTATCACGAGGGAAGACGTTAGTTTCAAACTTCCTCCTATTTAAAAATTTCCCTTGGCCCAAACTGTGTTTATTCATGTATTCTATATTTACTCTTTTTGTGTACCGAAGAGCTTTACTGGAAATAAGCGCCAATCACTGGAATGGTACTTCGTTTGTGTTATGATCACCTGGACCTGTATTCTCGGAATGTGCAGAGGCTTGGCTTCAATTTCCACGAGTGACATCGTAAGTGATATCAGAAGTGATATTATATATATATATATATATATATATATTATATATATATATATATATATATATATATATATATATATATATATATATATATATATATATATATATATAAAGGGATGGTCGAAAGCCTTAGTGGGCGTTAATTTTGAATTCCGTGATAGGTGATCTAACCCACTGCATTCGCTTAGCTAAAGCGATTGGAGCGAACGCCAACCCCCTGCTTACCACGCCGAGCTGGAATCGAACTCGGGGCCTTCGGATTACCCAGACCAACGCTCTGACCAACTGAGCTAACCGTCACTCCCTTCATCAGTGAGTAGGGGAGAAGTGGGGTTCCGAAAACAGGAAGTGACGTTATAATGACGTCAGGAGGTGTTTTCGGAGCCCCATGGGGTTCCGAAAACAGTGACGTCATATTGACGTCATATTGACGTCATATTGACGTCATATGGTTGACATATGGTTGTCATATGGTTATCATATGGTTGCCATATGAATGTCATAATGACGTCATGAGGTGTTTTCGGAGCCCCATGGGGTTCCGAAAACAGTGACGTCATATTGACGTCATATTGACGTCATATGGACGTGTTATTGACGTGATATGGAGATCATATAGAGATCATATGGAGATCATATGGAGGTCATATGGAGGTCATATGAACGTCATATGAACGTCATAATGACGTAATATGGAGAGTGGGCGGCCATTCAAACGGGCGACCATTCAAACGGCATTCAAACGGGCGGCCATTCAAACGGCCATTCAAACAACTATCCAACGGCAGACGGACAGATGAGACACCTCCCCAAACGTACAAGTTCTCCATTTTATAAATAGAGAACTCATAGCTACATGGTTAGAGCTCACCTATAAAGCCCCCTTAAAGTAAAAAAGGGGGTATAAAAAAAGGGGTAAAAAAAATCACCCCCTTTTTTTTTTTTTTTTGGCGCCCGAACAAAATGGCGCCCGAACAAAATGGCACCCAAGCACTCGAGCACTCGAGCACCCGAGCACTCGAGGCTTTCTGGCTTTCTGGCTTTCTCACTCTCTAACCAAGCTTTCTGGCTTTCTCACTCTCTAACCAAGCCATTGCAGCAGCAATTAAAAGAAATGAGCACTCTTTTCCTTAAGGGATGCTGTGTTTTAACCACAGAGAGGTCTCCATGCATTGTGGCCATATACAAGCAACAATCCTTTCTTTAAAGCTTTCTCACTCTTCTAACACCTACGGCAACCGAAGAAACGGACACCCAGACACACGGACACCCAGACACGGACACCCAGACACACGGACACCCAGACAGTCATTTTTTTTTAATTTATGTCTCTCTCTCTCTCTCTATCACACCACGGCGTCTGAGGGGCAAAGAAACAGTCTTTTTTCGGCTTTCTCACTCTCTAAACCCACATACCTTCACTAATGGATTGTCGTAGAAGCAATTAAAAGAAATGAGCACTCTTTTCCTTAAGGGGTGCTGTGTTTTAACCACAGAGAGGTCTCCATGCATTGTGGCCATATACAAGCAACAATCCTTTCTTTAAAGCTTTCTCACTCTTCTAACACCTACGGCAACCGAAGAAACGGACACCCAGACACACGGACACCCAGACACGGACACCCAGACACACGGACACCCAGACAGTCATTTTTTTTTTTTTTTTTGTCTCTCTCTCTCTCTATCACACCACGGCGTCTGAGGGGCAAAGAAACAGTCTTTTTTCGGCTTTCTCACTCCACACCTTCACTAATCGATTGCCGTAGCAGCAATTAGAAGTGACCTAAATAAGAGACCCTATTTTCAACCGTTAGAACTCTCTCTCTCTCCCACGCATATAAAGGCAACAACAACTCTTTTTTTCGGCTTTCCCACGCTCTAAACAAAGTCTTTTTCTAGCTTTCTCACGCTAAAGAGACATCATTTTTAACCCAGAGCTCTCTCCATCACGATATATACAGGCAACAACAACTCTTTTTTTTAGCTTTCTCTCTCCAAACACACGCCAGACCAGACTGGTAATGGGTCAGTCGGACAAACGGACACCCGGACAAACGGACTACCCGGACAAACGGACACTCGGACAGTCTTTTTTTTTTTTTTTTTTTTTTTTTTTACCTCTCTCTCCACACGATAGCTGGGGGCAAACAAACGGTCTTTTTCTGGCTTTCTCACTCTCTAACCAAGCCATTGCAGCAGCAATTAAAAAAAAATGAACACTCTTTTCCTTAAGGGATGTTGTGTTTTAACCACAGAGAGGTCTCCATGCATTGTGGTCATATACAAGCAACAATCCTT
Organism: Protula sp. h YS-2021; assembly: GCA_949752745.1. NCBI lineage: Eukaryota > Metazoa > Annelida > Polychaeta > Sabellida > Serpulidae > Protula > Protula sp. h YS-2021. The sequence continues at coordinate 14,904,024 of OX457024.1, read as the reverse complement.
TCTTTAAAGCTTTCTCACTCTTCTAACACCTACGGCAACCGAACAAACGGACACCCAGACACACGGACACTCAGACACGGACACCCAGACACACGGACACCCAGACAGTCATGTTTTTTTGTATTTTTGTCTCTCTCTCTCTCCATCACACCACAGCGTCTGAGGGGCAAAGAAACAGTCTTTTTTCGGCTTTCTCACTCTCTAAACCCACATACCTTCACTAATGGATTGTCATAGAAGCAATTAAAAGAAATGAGCACTCTTTTCCTTAAGAGACGTCATTTTTAACCCAGAGCTCTCTACCCATTATGGTATATACAGGCAACAACAACTCTTTTTTTTTTTAACTTTCTCACTGCGTACACACAGAACACCTACGGCAACCGGATAAAAGGACACCCGGATAAAAGGGCACCCGGATAAAAGGACATCCGGATAAAAGGGCGGTCTTTTTTTTAATATTTGTATCTCTCTCTCTCCACACACACATAACACATCAGACGGTCAGACGGACAGATTAAGCGTTTATTTCTCAAGCCTGTGTATTTTTAACCCAGGCAGCAATTTGTTTAGCTTTTTCAGACGGTCAGACAGGCAATCTTTTTTTATTTTTTTAATCTCTCTCTCCACACACACATAACACATCAGACGGTCAGACGGACAGATTAAGCGTTTATTTCTCAAGCCTGTGTATTTTTAACCCAGGCAGCAATTTGTTTAGCTTTTTCAGACGGTCAGACAGGCAATCTTTTTTTATTTTTTTAATCTCTCTCTCCACACTCACATAACACGTCAGACGGTCAGACGGACAGATTAAGCGTTTATTTCTCAAGCCTGTGTATTTTTAACCCAGGCAGCAATTTGTTTTGCTTTCTCAGACGGTCAGACAGGCAATCATTTTTTTTTATTTTTTAATCTCTCTCTCCACACACATAACACATCAGACGGTCAGACGGACAGATTTAGCGTTTCATTTCTCAAGCCTGAGTATTTTTAACCCAGACAGCAATTTGTTTTGATATTTCAGACGGGCAGGCGGACAGATTTAGCGTTTCATTTCTCATGCCAGGATATTTTTAACCTAGGCAGCAATTTGTTTAGCTTTTTCAGACGGTCAGACGGACAGATGGGGGGTATAAATCAATGATTTTTAGACCCCTTTTTTTTAGCATTTCCCACACTCTAATGCATACACATACATACTAACAACATGACACGATTCGCGCTCATTTCGTAATAATGGGTGGCCGCTAAAAAGCGGCCGTGGAGGTATTTTCTGCTTTCTCCGCCGGTCCACTTCCTGCCGCTTCCCCTACCATTTCGCCTTGGCGTCGTCGCCGTCTCCGCCTCTGCCGCTGCCGTCATCCTCCCTACAGCCAGCCCTCCTCCTATGCGCTGCTACCGCGGCCCTGTGTGTCCTGAAACCTCTACCCAGAACGTTACAATAATGGTACTCCGGCTTTAACGCATCTGGGCATGTCTGTTCGTGGACTCGTAGAGAGGTTCCTGCCGGTAATCCAAAATGGCAGAAGCTGCAAAACTGCACATTATCCGCCGTATCCAAAAACTCTACGATATCCTGGAGGGTTGACTTTTTGGAAGAGCCATCCTCCTGTTTCACGTCAACCAGTTCCACGGTGCAGTCATTATCGGAGGGCGACTGCATGAGGCTGAAGTCCACCTGCGTGAGGTCCGTTATACTGGCGACAGCGGTTGCTAACTCTTCCTAAGGAGCTGGTGTCACTGTCTCCGGCTTGGTAACTGTGGCGCTAGGAAGATTTCGCCGTTTGACTACAACTTCTTCCGCCGGAACCTTCAAGACAGTGACATCAGCTGCCGTTGGAATCGCTATCGGCGGAGTCGTCAGCGTCGACGTCGTGGCTGCAGCAGGAGTCGCCTTGGCAGGGGTCGCCGTCGTCGTGGTTGTCGCTGCTGTGGTCCTGGCTGGCCTTTCTTCCTGGCAGGGCGGTGGGTCCTGGCTCCTGTCGAGCAAGCTCTCCCTCCGGCGCTTGTATCGTTCCTCCGCCGCCCTGCCAAACCGGTTGAACTCTTCTTCAGGTCTGTTCCTGAGATAATTCCTCCACTGTCGAAATAGAAATGTTTGATATTCTATATAGATATCTTCCCAGAGATCTATATCCTTCTGCGACAAGAAGTAGCGAGCCCGAAGCTCTGGCGAGAAAAATTCATCTTTGTGTTGCATTTTTAGCTGTTACTCCTTCAATGATCAAAGGCAGACTGACTGCAAACAGTGCGAGGCTGCTATTATATAGGACCTCCCCCCCCCCTGGTCAGTCAACCTGAAGCAAGGACCCCCCCCCCCCCTAGTCGACCTGGTCAGTCGACCTGAAGCAAGGATCCCCCCCCTAGTCAGTCGACCTGAAGCAAGGACCCCCCCCCCCTGGCTCACCAACTATTTAGCCGCTGGGCTCACGGCTCAGTAGTATAAAAACGTCGGGTTGACACCACTATGGCCATTGCATTGCTAAACCATCATGGAGACGTCTCGAAAAGCAGCAACGTCTAGCAACATGGAAATTGATAGCCTGTTCAGCAATGAAACAATGGCTTTTACAGATGCAGTTTTAACTGCAGATGAGACTGCTGCCTTCCTAAGTACACTAGCAGAAGCTGAAAAAGCCTTGGAGGAAGCATTAGAGGCTCCGTCAGACGTGTCTACAGTACAGCAAACTAGGCCTGAAGAAGTACAGCCAGTACAGCAAGCAATGCCCGATCCCGAGGGATCTGACTATCCGTTCTGGGTTGCCAATGCGCTTGTAAATGGTAGCGCCAAGCCACTTAGTACAAAGTTACAGGCTCATCTAGAGCATCTTGAGGAGGAAGAAGTGGTCATGTCAAGCGATGACGACGGTGACGACGACAATGACGACAATGACGACAACGACGATGACGACAGCGACGACGAGGACAAGCAGCTCAAATCTAAATTCGAATTGAGCAAAACTATTCCTGTTACTGAGGAAGACGTCACGCTGTTGAAACGAAACTTTCAAGCAGTGATTCCTCTGATCGATTGCAACATTTTATGGTGTTTATGTGAAGAAGGCTTTTTCGATCAGCACACATACATATACCTAACGGAAGAAGTGAACACTGTCATTCAGCTTATCTACATGCTAGAAGGAAACATAGAGCATGTTCCCGAGTCAGAGCCGCAGTTCTCCGAAGCCATGACCCGACGTTTCGTTCAACTTATTCGAAGTCTTCATGAGGAACTTTTTAAGACTTTATCTCTACCGACGCCAAAGTGTGTTGATGAGGATCGCGATTCCAAATGTGCAAAGGTCATGCTACATGGCTTCAAGTACCTTGAAGAACGTATTAAGGTGTATGATATGATGGCTTACCTCTATGAAAAAGGACATTTCACCATGCCAATGCTCTTTCAATGGATAATTGGGAGTCGCAAACGAGGAGACTTTTTAGTGATTGTTATGAGACAATCTTTGACAGACGGTTTGCCAACAGCCTTTCTGGATGGTTTCAACGAGATCACTCCGCGATTTTGCAAGCATCTCATGAAAACATACATGTAATGTCCATATAAAAGGAGTGAGGTGTCAAGTGCAGTCATCATTCAACGCGCAGCCATGGAGAAGACAAGCAGCTTTAAAATTAGTGCAAACTTAACCATTACTGTGGAGCATGGACAATTTGGATTATTTATTCGAATCAAACGTGGAGAGAGATGGCTTGCTTTATCACCATCCTTGTTGAAGATTGTGTGCCTGAACTTAGCAAGATTACGCGACATTGGCTTCAAACTGTACTTAACGCAAACGAAGTGGCTTGAAGTCATTTCATACTTGGATATGCGCTATGTGAGTTTTGTGCAAGCATCACTGTTTGAAGGGAAAGAATACAAGTATTACATCAACATGAATGATGGTGAATGGGAGACATTGCTTCAGGAGATGGATAGCATTAACTCAACCTTATTGCCATGTACGGAATGTCATGGCAAGAAAACTCCTATCAAGCTGCAAAAGGACAATCGGATGAAAATGTCAAAGTTATCTAAGAAAAGACTGGCTGAAGTTCAATTGGAGAATATGGATGTGCAAAATCAACTTGGACTTACCTGTGAATATTGCGGTGCTTACGGATATGCTGAGGATTATGATTGTCACTGCCACAAGTACAATTGCAAGTTGTGTGAACCAGACAACTTCTGCAACAAGTGCGGCTTACTAACTGTTTCTGTGGAGTAAGACTGAGAGTCATTTGCTTACCAGCCGCCACAGTGCGCAGACGTGTTATATGGACATGTGAAAGATGGATGTAGAAACGTGTTTTAAGGACAAGTATGTGGACTACATGATAAGTGAACTGGCACGTTTTGGATCTATTCAACAACAACTGCAGCACTTTGACATTTATTGGGAACTTGCTCATTCCACGTTGAACGTACCAAACTTACGCGAGGATTTCATCAAAGAGTGTATGTTTTCAAACATTGGTGGAGCTGAGGAGTTTGATGTGGAAGCAGCATATCACTTCGCTCGATTTGATCCAGGACTGTTTGATGAAGTGAGAGAGTGGTTAATCTACATTGCAGTATAATGGTGGACATTACATTGAGACAATATATTGTGCAAAAAACATATTGTGAAGAAATGTTATTAGCTGTAAAAAAGTTTGCATGTTTAGTATGTCCTGCTTGTCAAAATGAAGAGTGTTCAGAACATATGTGTCATTCTACATGTGTCTATACATATTGGAATGAAGCTAAATATTACATTCATTTAGATAAAGTGTTAGATGATGCAAATCAACGTTGTGAAAAATATGGTGTAGATGCTATCACATTTGATGAATTAAGTAGCTGGTTAATATACATTGAAGATCAATGGACTTCAATTATTCACACCATTGTATCAATACTTGATTTGTAAGACATGTTGATAAAAATAAAATTTAAGATATGTTGATAAAATGCATGATATGTTGATAAAATGTTAGATGCGTTGATAAAATAAAATGCAAGATATGTTAACAAGTGTTGATCATTTAGTGTTAACATGTCGACGTGGAAAGACTACTTAACCAATATTTGCTTTAAACCTGGTCAACCCGGGGCATTTGCTGGTCCTTACAAACTTTATCACATATTAAAAAAACATGATCAGCCAGTCACTCATTCACAAGTGAAGAAATGGTTACAGGATCAAGATGCCTTCAGTTTACTACAACCTGTAAAATATAGGTTTAAAAGGCAACGTGTCATTACACGTAGAATTGATGACATGTGGGATATTGATTTAGCTGACATGGGAAACATAGCTTCCTATAATGATGATACCCACTTTTTATTGGTTGTCATTGATGTGTTTTCCAAATATTTATGGGTGCAGCCAATGCCTAATAAATCACATTCCAGCGTCATAGAAGCCTTTCAAAAGATTTTTCAAGAAACACAACGAAGACCACGAACTCTAAGGTCAGATAAAGGAACTGAATTTAAAAACAGATGGGTAAAAGCATTTTTGAAGAAGGAGGGAATACATGCCTATACGACAAAGAATGAAACCAAAGCCAACTTTGCTGAGAGAGTCATTCGTACTCTAAAGGGAATGATGTATCGATATTTCCTTCATAATCAAACGTATCGATATATGGACATCCTTCCAGACTTAGTGTATAATTATAACCATAGACCTCATGGCTCCCTCCCTAATAAGTATGCTCCTGCAGATATTCGTAAAGACATAGAATCGAAAGTGTGGAAGTATATGTATGTAGACAAATTGAAATTAAAACCAAAGAAGAAAAAACCCTACAAATTTAAAATTGGTGATCAGGTTCGCATTTCTCACATGAAATATGTATTTCAACGGGATTATCATATAAAGTGGACGCAAGAAGTGTTCATTATCACACATCGTTGTAACAAGCAAGGAATACACTTGTATCGTGTGAAAGAGTTTTTGGATGAAAATATTGACGGTCATTTTTATGAAGAAGAACTGCAGAAAGTGACAAAAGATATTGAATCAGTCTACAGAATTGAAAAGGTCTTGAAAACACGAAAAAGACGAGGTGTTAAAGAATTATTTGTGAAGTGGTTAGGTTGGCCAAAGAAGTTTTACAGTTGGGTGAAAGAAACAGATATTCGAAAATGAAGCATCCATTCACGTGTTTGGTCTCTGGACCTACAGGCAGTGGTAAAACTTCTCTAGTTAGAGAAATTCTGGAACAAAAGTTAATTAATCAGCTTTTGTATAAGGGAATGAAAGGTGTGGAATTTTACCAAGGCATTCCAGATAACATTGAAGAGCGTTTTAACCCGAAAAAAACCAAACTTACTCATCATTGATGACTTAATGACTAAATGTCATAGTGATGAGCGCATGACACGTCTCTTTAGTGTTGGCAGCAGTCATCAAAATCTAAGCATTATTTTTATTGTGCATAATTTGTTTCATCATGGTAGAGAAATGCGTAATATTAGTTTGAATACACATTACATCATTCTGTTTAAAAATCCTAGAGACAGTCAACAAATAAGTACATTAGCGCGACAAATGTATCCTGGAAAATCTCAATTTCTCATAGAAGCCTATCAAGATGCTACCAGCAAACCTCACGGCTATTTATTCATTGATTTGAAGCCAAAGACAAATGATCAACTACGTGTTCGTACAGGCATTTTACCAAAAGATACACATTATGTATATGTTGATAAGGTGGCGTATGAACAAGAACCAAGTCATTTAACCATTCGCAGTCAAGATGTCTAAACGTATTGAAGCGAATCAACCTTTCCTTCACTTGCTCGCACGCAGCGGGCCTAAACGACGTAAATCCTTACTACAACAAGCTACTAAGGAGGAATTAACTAGCTTGTTTGAAATTTGTTTGAATATATTGCGGGGACATTTACCCTTAAGCTCAAAAAGGTATAAGTTATTCAAGCGTGAACGTCATACCCTACGTACACTGGCAAATAAGAAGATATCACTTCGAAGAAAAAAGAAGTTGGTTAATCAGAAAGGAGGATTTATTGGAGCTATTGCTAAATTTGCATTACCCTTGTTAGCTCAGTTGCTGTTAAAATGAAACATACTTTGAAAATGGTTCTCATTCCTGAATATGAATATAAAATGTTGTTAGAAAAGAAGGGAAAAGATGATGAAATCAAAACGAAAGTGAATAAACTTTTACGTGGGAAACGAACTCGTGAAAAAGCAATAGAAATGTCTCAAGTGCTTGGACGTCATATACGAACAATTCAATCACAACAACAACGACAAAAGTCTGTTGCAGCATCTAATGCAGAAAAATCAGAAAAGTCCCAACAGTTTCTAAATCATTTTCAACCTATTTATCATGTAAAACTAACACAACTTCTGGCAGAACTTAAGAAATATGGTACGAGATGGACAGATAAAAATGAACTTGTTTTAAAAACAGGTACTGTCATTACAAATTCTAACATTATTGATTTGTTGAAAGAAGCATTGGTTGCTACAAAAAGAAAAGAACGACGAGAACCACCGCGTGGTTGGAAGCAGTTTATTGAGGAAATTGTAGACGCTAATATTCCAAAAACTGTTTTTGGCAAAAAGACAACTCGTGAAGATATTACAAAAGAGCAACAACAACGTCAACAAAGATTGTTTCCAGAAGGATGGGAAACTTTTTAACATGGATTAAAGAGCTATGGTGTTGTTGTTGTAAAGAAAATGGAAATAAAAATACTATTCCTGTAAAAATTAGGTGTGTTAGTGCTTGTTGTCAGGGGGAATTAGTAGTAGATACCAATTTAGATCATGTAGATAGCAATTTAGACAATAATGTAGACAGCAATGTAGATGAAGAGTGTCAAACATGAAGTAATGTATATACACATCTAGTCTACATCACATAAACGATTTAGCTGCCATGGAGTCAACAAGTTTTTACATTACTTTACCCAGCAATGCTAGTATGAACTATTATCCCTTAATTAATATTAAGGACGACACAGGCTATAATGTTCCATTTCAAACTGGAAAGGTGATCTGTAAACTTCATTTTCGACCAAAAGCATTATGAAAGCATACACACACAATCCATCTATATATCGCGACCATTTTCTTCGCCAAGTGGGTGGAGAATTACCAGGATTTAAAGGAGCGCGAATACAATATGGAGATGGTATTGGTTCAATACTTGGATCATTGGCTCGAAAAGCTATTCCACTGCTTAAGACAGGGGCTAAAATCGTTGCACCACATCTTAAAAGGGCTGCAAAAGATATTGCGAAAGATGTTACAGGTCGAGTAGCACAACGTATGTTTGGTGGTGGGTTACGAGGACAAAAGAGACCGAAACGAGCAAAAGGTGTCAGAAGGCGAAAGGCAGCTAAACGGATAACATCAAAAAAACATAAGAAAGATATTTTTTAATCATGTCTTTAATTCATAATCATTCTTGTGAATGTAGCCTTTCTCCATTAGAATGGTTTCACATACCACCAACGCAGACTGCTGTAGAAAAACGTTATAATGTAGACTATCAACCAATGACTACCATTAGAGAGGGTGCTCCAATAGAATTCTACATTCCTGCGAGTACAGAAGAATATCTAGATTTAAAGAACAGTAAACTCCATATTGTATGTCGCATTGTCAAGGCTGATGGAACACTGTGTGGTGTAGATGATAACGTGTCATGTATCAATGATTTGTTTAATGGGTTATGGTCCAATATTGAATTATTTCTAAATGATCGTTTGATATCACATAGTAACAATACCCATGGTTATACCAGCATCATATCTCATCTCATTCATGACTCGGAAGAAAGTCTCAATTCTGAGCGCTCTATGCGTCTCATCTATAAAGATACTGCCGGGTCAATGAATACTCATGAGGTGAAAAGACCTAATCATGAAAGATATGTATCAGGTTTTCATGTAAGTCTACGTTTAAACCCAGGTTCAAGTGGTATGTTTTTAAAGTCTTTCCACACTTCAGGTTTAAACCGATGATAACTTGTCTTAGAATCTAGTATCACTTCATTCCTCTCATTTACAGTAAGGTAAACACCACCGTTCAGCATGAGTGCATTCATGTTTTTACCTTGTTATGAGCCACCTTCTTGTCTACGAAGCCTTTTATCCACTTCTTTCACTTGCTTCTTCAGCATTTTCCATTCAGGTATTGTCAGCAAAATTCCCTTTTTCGTTGGACGGTTTTTTCCAGTCCCCTCATCTCTCAGGTACTTGCGAATGTTTACCACTCCTTCATTGCTTTGTTTCATAATCTTGATATACTCTCCATTTCCTAGAGAAAGCATTCCATCCCACGACTGTGGTGTTGGCACCGTCTCCACTTTCAATTTCTTGATGGTAGTGGTAGGATTTTTCACTTTTAAGTCTTTAACTGTATCTGCAAGAGTATCCATATCAATTGTAGATCTCTTACGACTTTCACGTTCCATGTTAATGCTTCAATGTTCACACCTCAAATAACTCTTCCGTTGGAAGACCTCCCTCTTTTATGCTATTGCTTTGTAATGTCCATGCGCTAAAGTGGAATAGCCATCATCCAATACATATCGCTTGTCGTCAAATGGGGAGAGGGCTATTTTCCTCAACTTCTCCGAGAAAAGCTGATGACTATGACTTCGAATAATGTGTTCTGTAGCCATCGTTTGAGTTTTCTTGAACAAACTGTCTCTATACTGCGCATGTTTAATGCGTCTTTGACAAGCTTGAGTGATGCCTTTAGCTGTATGTTTTTCTTTCCCACCGCACAATAAACTGTACATTTTCGGTCTGAGTCCAACAAACTCTTCAATGGGGATGCCTGCCGTCTCATCCTTCATTTTCCCAAGCACTTTTTTGTTCACGTTGGAATGTAGGAAGTGATCTGGCGGATAGTCACTTGTGTCGAACAGGTCAGCATCTTGCTGCATATCCTTGTAGATATCTTCCGTTTCTATGTCGTAACATAGACTGTCGGTGTCGCTGAACAACAACTTGGCATTGGGATACTTGACCATGATGTAGTTGTAATGAAAGTTGAACATGAGCACTTTGCTGAGGTCGAGAATGGCGAAGCCAACTTGAATGGGTTTATCCAGAAGCAAGTCCACTTTGCGTAAATGTACCGCGGTCAAATCTTCGTTGAAAATTTTGAATTTGAAGAAAGAAGGTTTGGGTACAAGTTTCTTGAACCGCTTTTCCTTGTGAACAAGTTCAACATTGATTCGCTTTCTCACATTTTCCATGGTTTTGCCAAACACCGAGTTGTTCATCAGTTTGAAGAAGTCTTTCGCAAATGGGTTCTTGGCCAATTTTCTCTTTTCCGTGTTCAAGGCAATGTATTTCGCCAACCATTTGCTCTGTTGAAACATGATGGCGCGATGAACTTTAGTGACTTTCAACCCCAGTGAGACGTACTGTTGTAAATTCCTGTAATGAAGTACATATTTCTTCTTGTCAGACAAGTTAGGAATGAGCTTTTCACTGGGTTTCTCTTTCATGTTTAGATCTTTCCGCAGCTTCTGACTGTACTCTGACAATTCTCCAACTTTGACACATTTCCGTTCTGGAGCCAGTGGGTAGTGATTATGACGATCATGGATTGAATTTGGATATTCTAAATCCACTTCCAAAATGAATCCAATGTCATCATCTTCAGCTACATCCATGAAATCGAGGGATTCTGGCTCGCTCACCCACATAAATCCTCTTTGCGGCATGCTTTGTGACATGGCCCAGCCATACAAGGTGTTTGCGCCGAGGTACATCAGATAGTTGCTTGGTATCTCAGAATTGTAATCTGCTACGTAGGGATTATTCGCTTTCGCATACTTGTGTGTGATCACAGATATTCCTCCGCGTATGCCTTGCTCAACCATTTGATACATGTCAATGTCATTGATCAATTCCAACTTCACCTTTGTCGCTTTCAACATTGCATCCCACGACAGTCCTGGTGCTGTATAGTAGTGAGCAGGATCCAATTCATACGTGTTGAGGCATACTTGACGAAAATTTTCAAACACGTCAGCTAGTAATAACACATCTGATTTCAGGTACAGGTCGTGGTATTCACCAAATGTGGTACAGTTGAATGTATCCCACACCTTCTGTGCATGCGCATAATCCTCATCGCTAATGTCCTCTTCGCTAAGCTGACTATAAAACTTGTCCTTTGATGGCAGCTGTGTTTCAGCAAACTTGGATGGTTCGTCCACATAATCATAGGGGTACACTCCCTTTCTCAACATCAAATCTTGTTGGTCACTATCGTGAATGTGAGAGGTCATGTTGTAGAAGTTATCTTTCCCTTCTGCTGCAAGGTTGGATACCAACTTCTGTAGAGAGGTACTCATGAACTGAAAGCTGTCTGTAAATTTCAGATTGCTCATGGTGAATGCAATATATTTTTCAATGGTGTTGGGAATGACTGTAATCGTTTCACCTTTGAATTTCCCAATTTCCCCCATGATCAGGTGACTGTCATAGCCTCGCAAATTGTGGAAAAACACGGGAATGATAAAAGAATCTTTATCCCCTTGCTGATCCTTTCTAAGTCGGAATTGTAAGTTGCATTCATTGTGCGCTGCTCCACGATATTTGCCATTGATATGGTCATGATCTCTCACACGATCTGCTCCTAGAGGTTCATGACAAATGTAGCAATCAACAGCGTTCTTGAAATTCCTTTTGTCTTCACGAGTCATCACCATTTCCTTTGGCCGCTCTAAACCACGTACAATACGATCACGTTCATTCACCATATGGTCTAAAAAGACTTTCACAGCATTGTCTCCTCGATACATAACTGGTGCACGTGTGTCGTACTGGCTTACAACCACATAGGCAAAGCTGTTTGGACGATGATGTTGATACTTGTCTCCTTCTTCATGCTTTTGCGTGAAACATTCAAAGTCGGCATAAATCACAAAAGGTGCTCGCTGTTGTTTAGCCACATTCTTGAACTTGATGAAGGGTTCCTTGGGAAATGATAAACGTTGTGCTCCATTCTTGTCACACACTTCACGATGTTTATCTAAAAGATCTTGTCGTACAAACCCGTGAAGACAGTTGAAACAATAAAAATATGCAGCCTTATGCTTTGATCGATAAGACATAAGTCTGCTAAAATTCTTGATGAGGCAGTAATGCCTCGTCTTGTCATTGCTTATCAGAAGTAAGTTGATTTCTCTCACACTGACGTTTCGACTAAGTTGTATTGGAACAACTACATCTTGTTCATATCCAAACACTTTGATGGCTACATCGTTCTCCTTTTCAAACTTTGAAATGTCAGTAATTGGTGTCGGAAATGTCATACCCTCTACCTTTAATTCCTTCTCAAATGGTTTGTAATGATTCACGCGATTTGGGTTGTTGTCATGAGGGTGAAGGTAAGCCAATACTGACCATAAGAAACACTTGTTATCATCATTCTTAATGTTTATCACACCTTCTGTTTTCTTCACTTTCTTCGGTAGTGGAACATAACTACTCGCTTCTAGAGGAACCAACGTAGCTGTATGTACTTCAATGTACAGTATGTTATCCAATACCCAGCCAGAGCCTTGTCGCTCATGTTCGTCAAACTTGGTAAATAATTCTTTATAGGCTTCTGGCAGGTCCTGCTCAATATCTGCTGGATTGTATGCTGCATATGTTGGACTGCTGATAAATGCATTATCCACTTGTTCTACCATAACACCTTCATCATTTGCTGTCAGTTTCTTGAAACGTGCATGTACGACAATGTACCATTTCATTCCATGGTTTAAGGTCTCCAACAAATGTGTCTTGATACGGTTCTCTTGCTGTCGCATTTCAAGCAGTAAATCTGACCCATCCTCAGATTCAAACCGTTTTTCCTGCGCGTTTTCACCAAGACTAAGCCTTCTACCTCTCCCTACTTGTCCTGTCTTTTGTTTCTTTGAAACATGTTCTTCATGAGGTACATTGTCCATCTCAGCTGGTATGCATGCATGTGCCTCATAAGTATCCATAGATGGAAATTTTACATTGCATTCCATACACTGAACTTGACCGTATGGCCAAATGTCATCTTCTTCCATCTTTTGTCTCTTTGCTCCTTTCATCTCAGCTTTACTGCATGTATGTGTCTCATAAGTATCCATAGATGGAAATTTCACATTGCATTCCATACACTGAACTTGACCGTATGGCCAAATGTCATCTTCTTCCATCCTTTGTCTCTTTACTCCTTTCCCATGCTCTTCACTTTTCATCATAGCTGGTTGTTGTTCCATCAACTGCTGAAACTGAAATGCTGAAATGTAATCTCAGACATACCCCCTTTTATACACACTCATACATAGACAGAATTTGCGTTTTCATTTCACAGCAGAGGATGGCCCTTAGAAGGGCCGAAAGATGTTAGTGAGTTGGCTCTTCACCAACAAGTCGGATTTCGACACTGATATCTGTAAAATTGTTCCATGGAGAACGGTCTTCGTGCACACTTGAACGGATGGAAGTTATAGTAGCCAAAGTTTTTCAGCGTCGCACCGCACCACCAGCAGTCCGTGCATGGCTGCGGTCCTGGCAATCTCGCAGTTAACTTGTACCAGAGCAGTCCACCGCAAGTTTTGCAGCAGTAATGTCGTGGTGCATTGTGGTGCACCGGGCAGTTGTGTGGTTGACCTGGGTACTCCAACCATACCCAACACTTATAATACTCAGTCGTTAGCGTCACTGCCTTGCCGTTTCGCATCACTGTGATTTTACGACTTGTCGACATCTTGCTGCTTGTGTTGGATAATGTAGCTGTAACCCACCTTTATATACTACTAGCGACCATCCTCGCATTATATGCTGAATGGGGGGGGGGGGGGTCCTTGCTTCATATTCGCTGCCCAGGGGGGGGGGTCCTTGCTTCGTATTCGCTGCCCAGGGGGGGGTCCTTGCTTCATATACGCTGCCTAGGGGGGGGGTCCTTGCTTCATATCCGCTGCCTGGGGGGGGGTCCTTACTTCAAGTGGTATATAAGTGGTAGCCATTTCAGTTCAGGCTCACAACCGCTTTCATCACTCACGGCTATGGAGCTCTTCTATGCGTTAAACGATGTTCTCACGGTGAGGGAAGTCAGGGAGGTGCAAGTGCCGGTGGTGCCGCCAGCGTTCCAGCCTGAGAGATTTTTTTTCTACCAGATGCTGCCGAACCCTGCCAACGCCAAGGTCCTCTGTGTTCCGGTCTTTTTTAACCGGAGGGTGACGCTGGGAAAGCGGTTGGAAAATATTGAGCAGGGACATTACGTCGAGGCTTACTTCCGATGCACCATGCTGGGGGAATTGATACCATCAAGACTTGAGGAGGAAGAGTATCCAGCATGGGGAAGATTCTTCCTCCAGCAAGACCTCGACATATGTATCTCATGCGGCTGCATGCTCAGTCCTGATCGCGTTATTGCTGTGGATTGCGGCCATCAATCATGCATTTACTGCGCTGCAATTTGGACTCACATGACGGCGCTTGCTGATGAATACACGACTGCATGCTTCACCTGCGGACTGAAAACGGATCATTACGTTTTCAACAGCCAGTGATTAACACACTGCGCAAGGCCAATCCAAGACATTGTCGAATTCTTCTAAGTCTGGCAGCAAAAACCTTCCGGCCCTTCTAAGGGCCATCCACTAATACGAAATAAGCGCTAATCGTGTCATGGTGTTAGTATGTATGTGTATGCATGAGAGTGTGGGAAATGCTTTAAAAAAAAGGGGGGTGATTTTTTTACCCCTTTTTTATACCCCCTTTTTGACTTTAAGGGGGCTTTATAGGTGAGCTCTAACCATGTAGCTATGAGTTCTCTATTTATAAAATGGAGAACTTGTACGTTTGGGGAGGTGTCTCATCTGTCCGTCTGCCGTTGGATAGTTGTTTGAATGGCCGTTTGAATGGCCGCCCGTTTGAATGCCGTTTGAATGGTCGCCCGTTTGAATGGCCGCCCACTCTCCATATTACGTCATTATGACGTTCATATGACGTTCATATGACCTCCATATGACCTCCATATGATCTCCATATGATCTCCATATGATCTCCATATCACGTCAATAACACGTCCATATGACGTCAATATGACGTCAATATGACGTCATTGTTTTCGAAACCCCATGGGGCTCCGAAAACACCTCATGACGTCATTATGACGTTCATATGGCAACCATATGATAACCATATGACAACCATATGACAACAATATGTCAACCATATGACGTCAATATGACGTCAATATGACGTCACTGTTTTCGGAACCCCATGGGGCTCCGAAAACACCTCCTGACGTCATTATAACGTCACTTCCTGTTTTCGGAACCCCACTTCTCCCCTACTTCAGTGATATCATATCTCGCTTAGAGAACTGGGAGAAGTTTCTTTCTAATTTTGACTTGACAACATTCTCTAATGGCTAACCTCTTTGCTACCCGTTTCAGGAAAAACTGGCTCCACATCGTTGTGTGTGTTACAGGTCAGTCAGTGACAGCAACAACCTGACTCCACATCGTTGTGTGTGTTACAGTCCAGTCAGTGACAGCAACAACCTGACTCCACATCGTTGTGTGTGTTACAGTCCAGTCACTGACAGCAACAACCTGACTCCACATCGTTGTGTGTGTTACAGGTCAGTCACCGACAGCAACAACCCGACTCCACATCGATGTGTGTGTTACAGGTCAGTCAGTGACAGCAACAACCTGACTCCACATCGTTGCGTGTGTTACAGGTCAGTCAGTGACAGCAACAACCTGACTCCACATCGATGTGTGTTACAGGTCAGTCACCGACAGCAACAACCTGACTCCACATCATTGTGTGTGTTACAGTTCAGTCAGTGACAGCAACAACCTGACTCCACATCGTTGTGTGCGTTACAGTCCAGTCAGTGACAGCAACAACCTGACTCCACATCATTGTGTGTGTAACAAGTCAGTCACTGACAGCAACAACCTGACTCCACATCGTTGCGTGTGTTACAGGTCAGTCAGTGACAGCAACAACCTGACTCCACATCGATGTGTGTTACAGGTCAGTCACCGACAGCAACAACCTGACTCCACATCATTGTGTGTGCTACAGTTCAGTCAGTGACAGCAACAACCTGACTCCACATCGTTGTGTGTGTTACAGGTCAGTCACTGACAGCAACAACCTAACTCCACATCGTTGTGTGTGTTATAAGTCAGTCAGTGACAGCAACAACCTGACTCCACACCCTTGTGTGTGTTACAGTCCAGTCACTGACAGCAACAACCTGACTCCACATCGTTGTGTGTGTTACAGGCCAGTCAGTGACAGCAACAACCTGACTCCACATCGTTGTGTGTGTTACAGGTCAGTCACCGACAGCAACAACCTGACTCCACATCGTTGTGTGTGTTACAGGTCAGTCACTGACAGCAACAACCTGACTCCACATCGTTGTGTGTGTTACAGGTCAGTCACTGACAGCAACAACCTGACTCCATATCGTTGTGTGTGTTACAGGTCAGTCAGTGACAGCAACAACCTGACTCCACATCATTGTGTGTGTTACAAGTCAGTCAGTGACAGCAACAACCTGACTCCACATCGTTGTGTGT
>OX457024.1:14854934-14882434 GCA_949752745.1 Protula sp. h YS-2021 | reverse complement strand
ATGAAAATTCATGAACTTGAAGTTGTCAGTCATTCTCAACACTGTAGAAAAGTACATTGCGATTACCATGGCCAATCTGAAATTCATCGACTTCCAACAATTCATGCTAGCATCCTTGCAAAAGTTAGTAGCCAACTTAGCGGCTGAAAGTAAAGATAGGTTTCAAAATATGACAAATCACGTGCGCGACCACCAGCAGCAAGTGATACTTTTGAGAAAAGGAGCATCCCTATGATTATGTTGATGAACCCTCCAAGTTTACAGAAAGCAAGCTTCCACCACAAGAAGCAGGCAGAACCTGGAGAAAAGTTAGGATTAAATGTAAGCGTGGCAGGGAAAAGTATGTGATACATTATCGAACTTTAATGTACCTCTTGGATTGAAAGTGACAAACATGCATTGAGCCATTATGTTGCAGAGTAATTGGCTAGCTAAATACATATATGTCAACACAGAGAAGAGAAAAGTGACAAAAACCCATTTGAAAAAGATTTTTACAAATTGATGAACAATGCTACATTTGGCAAAACAATGGAAAATGTCAGGCAACGAACCAATATGGAATTGGTTCACAATGAGGAACGCTTCAAAAAGGTCGTGGTTAAGCCTTCGTTTCACAAATTCCACATTTTCAATGAGATTTGGTAAATCGGATCTAATTTTGAACAAGCCCATTCAAAGTGGGTTTACTATTCTTGATCTCAGCAAAACCCTCATGTATGATTATCGCTACAATTACATAAAGAAGAAGTAAATAGTGGCAAAAGTACTGTTCACTGGCACAGATAGCTTGTGTCATGACATACCAACCGGAGACATTTACTAAGATACACAACCGGATAGCCATCTTTTTGATACAAGTGATTATCCAGAGGGCAATTTCCGGCATTCCACTACTGTGAACAAGAAAGTGTTGGGCAAAAATGAAAGATGACTGTGGGAGTACCCATTGAAGAGTTTGGAGGGCTTCGACAGAAGATGTACAGTTTGCTGTATGACACATCCTCAACACAAGAATGGTTTATTTATGTAAGAGCAGTCATATGTCATGGGAAACATCATTCGAAGCCGTAAACATCATTTTCTTGAGAGAAGATTGTGATGTTTGGTCTATCACCATTTGATGACAAGCGCTATGTGTTGGGTGATTGTTACACCACTTTAGCTGTTGGACATTACCCAGCTCATAGTGCAACTCACAGAGCATGAGTTAAAAGGCGCCCGCCCTGAGACATAGCAATCATTCTGTTTCAAACTGTTGAAGAGTGAACAGCAACTGACATCTATGACAATGCCTACGACAAAATCTGAGACAATGCCCACAGCAAAGTCTGAGGCGGAGCCACTTCAACAGCGAAAGCAACAGTCTCAAAGGCAGCCACAGCTTTGAAAGTTAAAACAGTTAAGTGTCCGCTTACTTCTACCATGCCACCGGGTAAAAGATAAAAATGGACCTCATGGCAGAGTCTAAAGCAAAAATTATTGGACCTAAAGCCAAGCAAACAACTAAGCCTAAAGCAGAGCGAGGATCTGGGCTTACAGCTGTAAAATCTGAGCCACAACCTACCACTGCAAAGTCTATGAAGAAGATGAGTCCAGATGATTTACCGATTATGATACCCATCTATGGGGAAAATATATTAAATTGGTGAAACACCAAAAGCAAGTGATGGTTAGCAATCCTGAATATATCACGGATCATGCTTCTAGGAGGATATATCCTACCAAGAATTGAATTTTGTTGTAATTGAAAGAATGGCAAATGCTGAAGAAGCAAATGCTTCAGCTGATTGATGCGTGTAAATGCTGACATATTCAGCAAAAAAGTTATCATTTGTCATCATGAACATGGGTGAAGTGACGATGTGTTATTTTGGAACTTTCATTATCCTTCTCCTAAAGATCGAGTCGTGGTGAATCTTTACCAATACTAGGATTTCATCTACAAGTGTCAGAAGAACTTAGTGTGAAAGTTATTGAGCATGATGGTAAACGCTGTATTCAGTTTCAACAGTATGACTTTACTTTGAAGTAAATAACCAAATCATGAGAAAGAGAACTCACATTATCTTATTTCCTAAAGATTAAACTGTGGTGAAGGATACTTTTTAATTCTTATCAGCACTAGGATTTCATCTACAAGTACCAGAAGATAATAGTATAAAAGTTATTGAACGTGATAGTGAAGGCTGTATAGTTTCAACAGTATGCTGAGCTTACCGAACGCGACGACTTCCTTACGCTCAGCGCAGAACATTGGAGTCAACTTTATGATGATTGGCAAGAACTTCAAACCAAATGGACCTGTCCAATTGATACGTGATTCAAAAAGTATTGACCTTATGCCTAATATGTGGAGTATAATAAAGGCTATTAAAGGTTTAAATGAATTGATAGTGTCAACCATGTCAATGTGAAAGTGATTGGCTTGGTTCAATGTTATGGCAGTTTAAGTTGTTGTGAGTGGGCAAATATGTTACAGGTACTAGCATAAAATGTATTTGAAATATTTTTTGTTCTCAATAATTGTAAATATTTTGATTTGTTGTCGCTCTCAATAAATGTACATATATGTCATTTGTTGCTAAATAAAAATAAAAAACATGATTTTTCTGAAACAATGCTTAACTATAGTACGTAACAATATATGATATATGATATATAGTTTACGAGTGAGTAACATCTCGCCAGGGACCCTCCTTAAGAATATAAAAAGTAGATTATGGGTGAATAAACACCTCACAAGGGATCCCAGTGACTTCAGTGACTCAGTAGAATGGTATGACACTAGTATTGCATTAGTACGACAGTGTAGCAGTAAGCCTTTAGAAATATACATTTAGATAAATATATCGCTAAAACTTAACTACAAATTGAAAAAAAACTTAAGTGAAATTTTAAAAGAATTAAACAAGTTTAATAGCACACTGATTTAAAATTTCTATAGATAAAGTTTTTGACTACAAAATTTCCATCACTTCTTTAAACTATGTCTGTAATATCAAACATGATATGATCTTGAACTCCATGCAATATGTAATACAACACAATAAAAACTACAAGTATTTGAAATGAGCTGCTACCGTGGTATTGAATTATACACAGACTCATTATTTAAAAACTTTTCTAAACGATCATCTTTAGGTGTAAGTAGTGTAAGTGTAAGAGTCAAAATATTCCATAACTTTGTCAAAGTACACGGCAACCCAATGTTCACCAGGTTCATCATGATTGTTTGTGTTGATGACATAGGCTCCTTGCTGTAGTGTTGGCAGTTGATCCACAGCAAACACACGTGGAATACTCCGTCTTTTTCTTGACATCCTGGCAGGACCAAATTGTTTATCCAGTAGAAAAGACAATATGACAATCATTTTTCAAAGTAAGATAAACTCTTCGTCTAATTTTATCGTACTTCAACGGAATAGAGTTTGTATTGATAGATCTTCTAAGTCTTTATTTATTGCAGTGCATATTTCACGTATACATGTAAAGTAACCATGTAGAATGATAACTTCATAAAACTTATCATGTAATAATGACCGATATTGAATGTAATAGTCCATCCCTTGTCTCATTGTAGCCCATGTGTGTGGGTACTGAATTTCAGCTAAGTCCATTTCATGTTTTCCTTTCAAATATAATGTACGAGACAAACAAATTTGATAATTAGAGGCTTTACTAGTTGAATAATAGTTCATGCTAGCATTACTAGGCAGTGTATTAAAAACGTGTTGATTCCATGATAACTAAATCGCGAATGCGCATATACATTACTTCGTGCATTGCGCGCTATTCACACTGCATGCGTACGATGCGTGCATGGTTCACGTTATTGTTGTGGATAATTTCCCCTTGACAACAAGCACTTATACACCTTATTTTTACAGGAATATCATCATCACCATCATCATCATCATCATCATCATCATCATCATCAAGGGTCCTTTATATTGCGCATATTTAAATACTATGCGCGACAAATTGCACAAATTATCCAAAATTATAGATATATCCTAAAATTCTACTATTTCAGCCACTAAAAAATAATGTTTCAAAGTACTGTAATTCTGTTAACTAAAACTAAATATCCATATATGCTCTCCTACATAAGTATGTCTTCGGGAGCAGGCGGAGGTCCTAAAAAAGATCAGAATGGTCTGAAACGTAAAATATGCAACTATCTTATTTTCGCCCGTTGAGGAGGGGGGTCCTGAAATGAAAAATGATCAAACTTGTCTGACACGTAAAATATGCCACAGTCTGATTTTCGCCCCTTGGGTGGGACTAGAAATGAAAAATGATAAGACTTGTCTGGCACGTAAAATTGTGCCACAAACTGATTTTCGCCCCCAGTGGGGGGGGGGGGGAAGTCGGTTGGTCAGTCACCAGGGAAGGGTCGGTCGGTTAGTCGCCAGGGGGCTGGAAAAACTGACTCCGTCTGTGGGTCACCAGGGAGGACCGGCCAGAAGTCTCGTGCCCCATCTACTCTTCTGCAACAAAATTGCCACTTCGTGAGGACCACATCTGACTATTTTCTCTCTTTCTGTCTCTTTCCATACCCCACCCCCCCCCTTTCTCTCTCTCTCTCTCTCTCTCTCTCTCTCTCTCTCTCTCTCTCTCTCTGCTGTTTTTATGCTAACGCATATTTTACAGACTGGCTCTCCACCAACGTATTCACGGAGCATTCTAGTTTTAGGTCATAAAGCTATAATTCAACTGCACAAATGAAAAAGCCTCCATTTAATGGTATAAAAAACGGGGTAGGAGGTGGGGAGAGGTTAGCATTCACTAACATTCTTTTTTTCGGGGAGTGGGTCAAGACTTTTTTAACGGCTTCCAAAACGCATACTGACCAAATGAAAAACTTCGCTCTCAGCGCCTTCCGCCGTTTGCACTGCAATCTTCCTCCTTAATATCCAAAACTTTATTACTGATATTAAAAATTACACAACAAATAAACTTACACATATCAAGAAAAATATATATTTCAATCAGCTGATACCGATATTGATTTATTAACAGCAAACATTAGGCTGTTGATATCAATTATTTTCGGAGACAGTTTATCAGAAATATTACTGAGGTTACTGAAAGAATTTATTATGTCTTAAATTATTTACCTGAGCTAAAAAAAGTCTGAGATCAGTAAATGATACCGATGTCGATTCCAAAAATTGATGATAATGTGTGACAATTTCTATTTTCTGTGTTATTCACAATGTTTGTTTGTAGAAGATGAAACCTCTCGCTGTGGCTGTTTGTTTCTTCGTCTTCCTTGCTAGCGGTAAGAATGTCATTTCTGTATTATAAAAATAAATACGGGTAGGATTTATTGGTGTTTATGTGTGTCTTTAAAATTAGTGCAATCTTTGTTATGAAAAACACACACGGGCTCAGTTCTCCTGCGCATAACCTCTTGTCTGCTTGTCTCATTGCTATCAAAGACACCCAGCTCTCCTGGCGCCTTATCTCCGGTGAGATGCAACACTTTGTTTTGCGTGTTTGAGTGTAACTTTCTATCTAATCCCTTGTGTCACTTGACTTCCTTCACCCCTCTTCACTCACGGGACTGTCACTCAAAAAATTCTTATCAAATCACTGAGCTGTCTGTCCTCCCTACTCATTCCTCAGCCAATGGCATACCTCTTTTTTCTCACACCTTTTTTTCTTCTTCCACATTTTCTCCAATTTACCTAGACCCTTTCACTTCACGTTTTGCCGGCGATGAAAATGCATCTTTTCCAGTCACACTCGCTTCGGATTTGTTAACAGTAGCTAAGTTGAAAAAAAACCTTTGTGACCTCTATTGTAAGGGAA
Source organism: Protula sp. h YS-2021 (assembly GCA_949752745.1). Classification (NCBI taxonomy): domain Eukaryota; kingdom Metazoa; phylum Annelida; class Polychaeta; order Sabellida; family Serpulidae; genus Protula; species Protula sp. h YS-2021. Next base: position 14,876,614 of record OX457024.1, on the reverse strand, counting down.
AGTTATACATCTAAGATAAGCAGATGTATTTTAGCAAGCTGGATATTTAGCAAATATTTCTGATCAAGTAGCCGAATGGGGATATATATTCAATTTGGAAGAAGCAACGTTCAACAAAATAAAGGAAGAAGGCTTCACAAGAATAGAGATAATAAAACGCAAAATATATGAAAGCTTTGAAGTTAAATATGGAGCAAACCGTGGCCCATGAGCACGCTCTGAAAACCTTCTCAACACCGGCTACTCGCAAGACTAGTGACAATGAGTCCGAGGCTGACCCTCAGTCGCATCCCGCAGCCCAAGCCCCACAGGATTCGCAGACTCCAGATCTAGCCTCGGTGATTGAGTTGTGTAGAAACAACGGGTCACAGATACGGTCCCGGATATGGCGCGAAGTGCAGGTAAGGACAACTCTCTTAATGTACAGGATTTCTGTGTCACTTTATCCGATTTCTGAAATGCCCAGCAGAACGAGTTCTTGTCGTTGGGAGGGCACCAGAGGCTCATGGTAGTTTCGAACTACCGTAGAGTCACGCCCGAAAACACAACTTCCCCAGTGGCTTAAAGGGCACCTACGAATTCAGAATATACTAACAAAGCCGGAAGAACTGTCCAGCTTCACCACTATCAGGTCCTATGCATGATATGGCCAGAATATTGCAGATATGGCTGCCATTTACCTGAATATCGCGCGTCATGCGCTTCGATTTCGAGTATTGCACAAGGATGTTTGAGGGCTAACTACAGTGGGGATAACCCGACCCAGAACTTATGAACTTTTGCATCTTCATGCACTTTCTGAGCAATCCTGTCAATTCAATAGATAAACAAGCTCGAGCCCAGAGAAAACGTGACCATATGCCACATGAACCCATAACCGGTAAGGAAATTTGTCACAATTTTAACTCGCCAAAAGGTTGTGATCACGTCAAGTGCCGATTTGCTCATGTGTGTAGAATGTGCTACAAAGCCCACCCAGTGCATAAGCATAAATGAGACACAGTTGTGCTTAGCCCGCTAACTGCAAAATTGGATAACTGGAAACGACTGCCAAGAGACGACGAGGACTATGATTTTCTAATTCAAGATTAACTAATGGTTTTCATAGTGTGGACGCTATCCCAACCGTAAAAAGTCTGTCAACAGAACAATAAATCAAGAAATTTTGTATGGTGGGAAGACAGAGCAAGCAATAATAAACGAGCTGAATTTAGGTCGTTATCGCATTGTGGACTTGGAACCACGCATCGTGTCTCCTTTGGGCGCAATACCGAAGGACCATGACGGCATTCGCCTTATACACGATTGTTCGCAACCTTCATGCAGCGCGGTAAACGACTACACTACACCAGACAACCATACCTTTGTGTCAGTCGGCACAGCAGTATCCATGGTAAATACAGGGACGTTCATGGCGAAAATATACTTAAAATCGGCTTATAGACAGGTAGGCCTAAGCACCCGTTCTCAGGCTTTCGCTGGCTTAAAGTGGCGTTTTAAAGACGGCGAGCACGATACCTACATAGTGGACACTCGCCTACCTTTTGGCGTTTCTCTCAGCGTAGGAATATTACACCGCCTCACGCAAAGCGTGTGTCGCATATTACGTCGAATGGGAATCGAAGCTATCGTTTGTTGTATGGACGATTTCTTTATCAGCGTAGCACGTATGAAGCTGCCCGAAAAGCCATGAACATATTGATACACGTTCTTGTTTCGCTTGGTTTTGCGATCATTTGGAGAAAAATGCACACCATACGTTTAAATTTCCTGGGTGTATGTATCGACACGTCCGAAGGGACCCTCTCTATCCCACAGAATATACTGTCAGACGTCAGAGAAATCCTCGCATCATGGGGGACGGCTAACACACAAGCTACCAAGCTACCAAACGCTAAACCCTTTCTAGCAGGTAAAATAAATTGGATTGCTCGAATAATTCATGCTTTCAGACCTTTCTTAAGGCGCTTTATTGATAGCTTATAGCAACTCAAACGCCGCAGTCATCGGACTCGCCTTACAGTGAATCTTCGCAGAAACTTCCACGCCATCGACACGCTATGCAGCTAATTCAATGGCACATCCTCCTTTTTGGACCGGAGAGCGCCCGAATCTGCATACACAGTAATGGACGCGTCAACCACAGGTGCAGCTTTAATCCAACACAATCGAGTCATGGACTGGCTTTATATTCACTGGGAGTCGGAAGCACTGTGTCTAGCACGAACTCATATCAACATCAAGGAATTAGCCGCTATTCGCGTAGCTATACAACGCTTGTCACACATGTGGAAATGCGCAAAAGTTATTGTGCGCACAGATAACACAGCAGCCTTACATGCAATTAATGAGGGGTCTATCTGCAACGTGTGTGCTTCGGATAGCTTACGTTCAATACGCATAACGTTTGCTTCCTGCAACCTTCAGCGCCGTTATTGCACATGTCACATGAAGCACAGCATTTTCTGTTACAGCAGTGGTTCAGCAGGAGCAACAACTGGACAGCGAATGAACCTCGTACAAATGCGCGGCGATGGCTCCAAATACGCGCAATACGTACTCCATCCATGTACACACCTTTCTAAGTTTTTTTTCAAAGTTAAGGATATACCGCAGTGCTGCCTCTCCCATAACTCTGTGTCGCTACGCTGCCTGCCTTGCTCGCGCCTACTCTGTCTCATTTGTTTGTTGATACATGTCGGGAATACGCCACATGCATCTGGAGGTCAACCACATTCCCCTCACGGAAAACTACCACACTGGAATAGTTCTTAAAGGGATAGAAATGGCGAAAGGAGTTGTACCAAAGAAAAAACTCCCAATCACACTGAATATACTAAGTGCAGTTTACATATGTTTCAATACTAGCGACGTATATTAGTTCTGTTTTGGACCGTTTGCCTGGTGGGATTTTTTACTTTCGCCAGAAAAACAACGCTCTTAACGAAGACGCTGATTTCCCATTCGTGTCGAAAGATCTGTGTCGTCGAGACTTCCAATTTGACGGACAGCTCACAGCGCTCAGGGTAAAACACACCAAAACGTTGCAAACTGCTTGTCCCCTTGCCAATCATAGAGGTATCTTATCTGTGTCCCGTGACAGCACTCCTCCGCTTGATACCACACACAAACTACCCACCTGCTGTCGTATAGCATTGGCAAAAGTTGGGTCCCTCTCACCCACTTTGCGTTTAGAACCACGCTGTCAAATGCGCTTGTGGAAGTAGGTTACAACCCAAAAGAATGAAGTAGAGGGGGTGCTTCGTATGCGCTCACCTGTAGTCTGTCAACGGAGGTTATTTAAGCACAGGAAGACTGGAAATCGAAGAGGTATACAGACGCCTCCTTTGACCTACGCTTGAGATGTGCACGCACTCTTGGAGTCAATGTGAAGAAAGGACAGGCGAATGTATCACCTGGTTAGGCCTTCACATAAACATGTCCCTAAATTTCCACAATACACCTACTGTTACACTTGGGTTTGGAAAATAATTTAGCGTAATGTTCAAATTTCTACAGCTTTAATTTAGAGGCCTTCAGGCTAGGGTCACGAAATACTTCGCGGCTGAGCCCGCTATTAGCTGTGTAATAAAGTTGTCATTTCCAAGCCAGTCCGTATGTTTTTTATTTATTTTTCATCCGGTCAGGCTAATCGCATCTTGACAAAAGATTGAAGACAACTTTTAATAATCCACTGCACAAGGCCTTATATGAGAAGACACAAAAAGAAAGCAGTAAATCTGTCCTTTAATTCTTTAAATGCATTTTATGTGTTTAAGTTTGCTTTCTAGACATTTAAATCCAAATTCTTCGGCCATTCATGGTGTAATTGAAGGGAATGTCAAAATAGGATAATATGCCTACCAGCCAACTAGAGGTATATAGGTCAAGTATGAAAAGTTTCTAGTTCCTAAAATAGGAATTAGGAAGAACCCATCTAAAGAATGAGAGGGACACTTCTGATCGCGAGATGCGTTTTAAGAAGAAAGGACAGTGTTCCGTTCTATCCTCCTCCCTCAAAGAACACATTACATGCCATGCCTGATAATTGTTCAAAAGCACCATAAACGTATGTGTAAACAATTTCTTTCCATTCCATTTTTTGTTTCAGCCAATGCTCTGTCCTGCTACCACTGTACCAATAGTGATTCAGGTGCAGGAGGCGATGCATGTTCCGAAGAGGACCCAGATCATGATGGTATGGTGAGATTGATTGACCCGCACGAAAAGCTGTGCCATGTCTGCGTCAAAGTTGTCGGTAAGTGCACTGTAACCTCAGATTATGCTCTCCCAGTCACCCCCATACCACCAACCATCATCTCACCCATCCCACCCCCACACATACACACACGACAATCAGTGCTATGCCTGGGTCAAATTTGTCCGTTCACTGTATCCTAAGGTTATGCTCCCTCAGCCCCCCTCATACCACCACCAATCATCCCGCCCACCCCTCCACACACACACACACACACACACACACGACAAGCAGTGCTATGCCTGCGTCAAACATATTAGTAAGTTCACTGTAACCTCAAGTTATCCTCACCAAGGCCCCCCACCGTCATACCACCACCCATCATCCCGCCCACCACTTCCCACACACACTCGACAAGCAGTGCTATGTCTGCGTCAAACTTGTCAGTAAGTACACTGTTACCTCAGGTTATGCTCCCCAGCCCCTCACCCATCATCCCACCCACACACCCACACACACGCACACACACACACAACGTGCGGTGCTATGACTGTTATCTCTGCAGCTTACAGTAAAGCTCAAGCAAAAGAGAATTTCCGCGGGGAGTGTAAAGTAAGAGGACATCATGGCAGACATGTTGCAAATTGGATTAAGGTTTTTCGTAATATCTCCCTCACAAATATCTTAAAAACGGGATGATGGACCTCTCCTAACTCGTTTATTACGTGTTATTTGAAAGATTTTTTCAAAGACCGAGATTACGGGTCCTTACCCATTTTGACCGTAAGAAAGAACAAGCGTCGAAAGGTAAAAGCAAGTTCAAGCAGATAGAAGAATACTGGCCCCCATCACCCCTAGACGATGGCACCAGGCAGTAGAAAGAAGCCGATCGCCAAAGCCAACAATTAAGATTGTCACTATGTGACTATGGACTGTTTTTACTTCGCAAAAGCTCCGAATTCGCTTATCTCTACTTTTAGATGGATTCCCTTCCGGTTAGTACCTAATTTTTTATGGCAGTTATAACTAACTTATTCCGCCATCCATCCATCGACCAGTCAGAATGAGAGAATCCTTTGATATTACGTCACTGATGACATGGGGTATTCCCTGTAAGCGTGTTGTTACAAAAACACGCCAGTTGTGTACTCTACGAATACGAATACGAGGCACCGGTTAAAAGTTGGGGCCTTATGAAAACATGGGCCGCTGTGGAAAATACGCAGTTTTTCTCCTACAATCGTCTAAATTGTTATCTGAGGGCAAATTAAGATGATTTAATCTCACTCTCTGCTTCCTCTTCAGACATGACAGAATACACCCTGCGATCAACCTCGAAAGATTTGCAATGCTCAACCCGCACTCGGTGTGCTATCGTTGCAAAAGAGGACGGGGCCAGATACTTGGTACGTGGTACTGGTCACAAACTTGCCCTGAGCTTTAGCACCTGGAGGTTAAGGCAATCTATAGAAATAGTACTAAAAACTAAATCCAGGAAAACAAAACCAACAGAAACATTCTCAGAAACTCGTAGATCTGGATATTCTGGAGGGTGCTGAGCGCGGGGACCTAAGCAAGACAAGGGCTACCGACCGGTCACCTGGAAAGCGGGTTACCGAAACCCATACGGCCTCAAAGTCTGCGTTTACAGCAGCACCACTCTAACTAGGCATCCCAAAAGGAACTGTTCCTCTTATTGTGGTAATCGGAGTGACTCAGTGAACATATCGGCTGCACTGTAGCTGCAATCACAACTCCAGCGTCAAATACGAGAGTTGCAACAAACAGTCAAGGAGAAAGAGACAAGACTTCCGCCCCCCCCCCCCCCGGCAAGCCTTCTGCCCTGGTCTCTAACCTCCAAGCCTCGCTCCCCAGTGCTAGAGCCAGGGTTGGATCAAGAATCGGAGGCAGCCAGTGAAGGATTCCTCAGGCCTCCTACCCTCGGGTCAGGTGCCCCGCTTTCAGGCTGGGAGAAGACGACGAGCTTCTCCAGACACACACTTCCTCCTAGTGTCCAAAGAGAGCGCAAAATTTATACGTTATCTGAGGCAGTAGCTATCAAACAGACCTCCAAGCTTCAACAAGAAGCGAAAGAGACTCGGATAAGGTAGAATCGGGACAGACGATGCCGAAGAGGGAGTATAAGAGTCTTCCGCGCCAGCGCACTTCCGATTACCCCTACATAAGATGGACTAAGCACTCTCACCAGGACGCGGTCAACGTTTATGGCAAGACCCGGCAGCAGCTGGTCGACACACCATCAGGACCCCTTCCAAGCCCGATCTGTCATTGCCAGGTTAAGACGTAACCCGGTCCATGGCGTCCTAAACCATAGCCTAGAAGAGTTCTCTTTAGAGACGCTTAACAGTAAATAGCCTGCCACGCGAGCGTCACCTGTGGTACGCCATGTCTGGAGAAGGATGACACCCCCTCCCACCATAAGAATGACATTTCAAACAGTGATTCATTCATCTCGTTGGCCATAAGCGAACGCATTGTCAATGCTGTACCTGTGCACTAGAACGACTTTATGAAGATGGATGCTAGTAAAGTTGCATGTTATCACGGCTTTATCCATCAAAGCACTGATCTCTTTGTCCTCGGCCCTACCGATCACATTCCACTAGAGACATTAGAGAGCCTACCAGACGGTCTATGTGGTTGCTGGCAGTGCGCGGCGATTCGGACATTCACTACTGAGGTGCCGAGAATATTAAGACCTGTGCCTATCATGTTCTCCTGCGGAGATTGAATGGGTAAATAAAGAAAGCTGTTCGCTGTCTCAGGATTTTGCCCTGATGTCCAGGATGCCTCGCAAACCAAAAGGAAAAGTCACGGCGCACTCCATCAGAGTAGTCTAGGTCCGGTTCCCAGATGCAGTCAACCCCACCCAAGAGGGCTAAGCAATGGAAAGCAAACCGATAGGACAGCACACACTACAGTACATGTAGCAACCACCCAAGGTACCGCCAGGAGACAAAGGCCAAGTAAAGCAAAAACGCTTCTAGTTTCTGGCACTTCCTTTCAATTTTTTCTCAGTTCGTACGTGTTATCAACGGTCATGAGGGTCCTAAAGTCACTAGCTAGGCTACAAAGTATGTTAATGTTCCGATACGTGGAAGATTGGTTTCTGCTCACGCGCACGGCGGGACTTAACCCGAGCGTTCCCCACTATGGAAAGACAACAAAAAATTGCACGAGCATTGAGTAGTTTGGGTGACCCTACACAAATTATCCAAACGTATCGTCGACAGGAGTGTTCTGTTTGCAAAAGAACTAGTAACATGGTTTTCCAGGTTCATATCCCGTTTCCGGATTAAACAGCCTGGACATTGGACGCAATGAAATCAAATACTCTATGCCTTCCGAGCTCAGGCAATCCTTCACCAAGTATTGCAAAGGATGATAGAGCTGAGACCACCAGCCTTTTGCTGGTAGCCCCAGAAGTCCATGGTTCACCTTTCTGCTTTGCTGCAAGTATTCAAATCCATTCCAATACCTTGCCACAAGGAGTTCCTGTCTCAGCTTGGTTGGCAGCACTTCCATTCTTTCGCCCATTTGCTGAAGCTACACTTGTGGTGCCTAACCCGGTGCTCTTAGATAGAAAAGGGTTCTCCAAGCAAGCAGTGGAGAAAAATGTGAGCAGTCATAAACAAGTTTGCAGGTCACAATGGAATAAATTTGCCTCCTGGTGTGAAAGTCTAAATTAGATCCGTTTCAAACTTCCCCCCCCCCCCTGCAGTGGTGGCAGATTTCTTGGATTATCTCTCCACCGAAGGTCAACTAAAGGGACCTCTGCCTAGCTTTACGGTATGTGCAGTAAGCAGAAATCTTCGGTGAGGATGTTATTTCTGGTAAAAAACACCACGGTAAGATTAACTTTCTTGCTAGCCCTGGCTTTTGGCAAGCGGAGAGGTGAAATCCATGCGCTAGACAGAGAGTTGATAAAAAGAAAACGGTGATTTGACACAAGGTCTTCCTCATCCCGGGGAAGACCCATATTATCCCTCAAAGGATGGGTGCTTTAGAACATATCAGTCTCCCGGTCTTAAAAGAGGAACAGATGGCAGAAGGACTGGTCTCTCTGTGCCCAGTCAAGGCACTAGGCCAATACTTTAGTATCTTTTTAGAGGCAGATAGATCAGAAGATCAAAAAGCCCTTATAATTTCCTTCATGGCTTAATTCAAAAAAGGCCTCTCCAAACAGACTATTTCAAATTACATAAAAGAGGTCGTTTTGACAGCGTATAAGAAAGCACAGACTGACACTGGCCTTCAAATCGAATGCAAAGTTAAAGCCTATCTCGTACGTCAAATTGCCAGTTCTCTCAAGGCTGTCCGTAATGTGTCTTTATCAGATATACATAAAACAGGTTGTTGGTCTTCACCTAACTCTTTTGTTGAGTATTATCTTTAAGAGTTTTCGCAGAGTGAACTCACCCGTCTTTAATCACTGGAACCACTCATAGCAGCAGAAACCACCAATATGGACTAATCTACTTCGATGCAGGCAACCCGCCTCCAGACTAAAAGGCAAAAGCAAACAGAAAGGGGGATTCACCAAGGACCACAACAACGGTTACAAGAGCAAGAAGTAACGGCACTTCAAGACCTCTCCTCTCTTCTGTAGAAATCCTCGATCCAGGTGTTTTATATATCACTGGGCTGTTCGGTTTTTACTTGCATGGACGATAATTGCAGTTCTCGATTATTTTAATATCCTAGGGACTGTTTTTAACATGTCATGATCACCATGGACCGTACAGTCCTCATCATGTTGTTTTTATCCTTTTTTCTAGCTCCGATGCTAGAAAAGAGGGGCATTGTGCCACCTGCAGTAGTGATGGGACCGATCCATGATGACCATCACAGCTGCGCCTATGGGGCCATAATTGCCCCCAAAAGGCTAGCAGATGTCTTTTGAGGAAAATTTTTCACTGTTTTAGTTTAAATTCAATAAGTATTCGAATTTAAAGAGTTTCTGTTGGAATTTTTACGGATTTCGCGGGTAAAATCCGTGAGTTTAAGTTTTTTCTTATCACGAACTTGGGTCTTAGTATTAACATGTCGCCTGAACTCACCTCTCTAATTAAAATTTTTTATGTTTGTGAACACTTTAGAATCTATAGTGTGAAGTTTCCTTTCCGTAAACCACTGGGATTTCCGATCCTTTTGTTAAATAACATATTGAATTATTATATGATAATCTCGATGCTTGAGTGTTCGAAGTCAAGATTCATCCAGTGGGCGGAAAGATGGCTAATGGCACTCATAGTTCCCTCGACCCGAGTTTTGGAGGTAGTACAAGAAGTGGAATGTAGTTTCAGGTTTTCTTTAGACTTCAACTACGTTTCGAGGAAATTTATCTACGATGCGGTCTTCGCTTTTCATTGGTTCTTGATTCCGACTTCGCGGTCAGATACTCTTGATTTTGACAATACCGTTGTTGTCCAACAGCCGACCTCCACGGCGGTTCGGTCTGTTGTGTATAACACCCTTTTACTTCGCAGACCTACTGAGGATTCCGCGCAAAATAGTACTCATAAAGGAGAGGAATCACTTTTTAAAAAAGTCACTAAATTATAGATTTTAGTGACTTGGATACTCATATGCACCTTTTTCACCAATGTGCAAGAGTACTTATTACTGAGGGATGTAGAGTACGGCTAGGTAGATAGAAATATCCATCCGTTCTGTGTTTATACATAACAGATTGATCTCCTCAGAGGTTAGCTGTTTTATAACAACGTGACAATGGTAAACGGCGTAAAGCCCCCCCGGCGAAAAGCCCCCCCGGCGAGAAGCCCCTCCATTTTGTCAACCCCGGCGAAAAGCCCCCCCGGTGAAAAGCCCCTCTGGCGAAAAGCCCCCCCCCCCCCTACCATCTTGGATATATTTTTTATTTTCATGCTTAAATTCTGTACATGTTTGGACTATGAGCTGTATATGTGTGAACTCTGAACTGCACAAGTATAATCAAACATATATTCAATAAACAAAGTATATCAAACATATGTCAAAATATATTAAAGATTTTGCAAAAAAATATCTGAGGAGAAAAAAAGTTGGGGGGAGGGGGGGCTTTTCGCCAGAAGGGCTTTTCACCGGGGGGGGCTTTTCGCCGGGGTTGACAAAATGGAGGGGCTTCTCGCCGGGGGGGCTTTTCGCCGGGGGGGGGCTTTACGCCGGGTAAACGGCGTAAAGCCCCCCCGGTGAAAAGCCCCCCCCCCCGGCGAGAAGCCCCTCCATTTTGTCAACCCCGGCGAAAAGTCCCCCCCCCGGTGAAAAGCCCCTCTGGCGAAAAGCCCCCCCCCCCCCCTACCATCTTGGATATATTTTTTATTTTCATGCTTAAATTCTGTTAAATAATTTTATTGTTATTTATAAGATTTTTTAATTAAGACATATTTCAACGTTAAGCAGTCACGTGTTATGAAAGAAAAAACCTCAAAGTAAAAACTGTTATTTGATGTGGACACCATAAAGGCTTCACCGTCTATTGTGTTTGAACAGTACAATAGGCTATTGTAAGCCGGATTAAATAGAGCGACCATCATACTGCGTGAGCCCCCTCCCTGATCCTACACCTGTCGTCGTGCATAAACCGCGAAACCACACCTTCAAAGATGTTGCCGCTAAGCCTGATATAAATGGATGAAAGGTCAGATGCAATCGAGGGTACACCCGTTAATCCGTGAGCCCACTCCCCTTAATTGCATAAACCGCGAAACCACACCTTCAAAGATGTTGCCGCTAAGCCTGATATAAATGGATGAAAGGTCAGATGCAATCGAGGGTACACCCGTTAATCCGTGAGCCCACTCCCCTTAATCTGTGTCCGGAGTCTATGATGGCAAGTCGGGAGGAAACTAGCTTATGCTCCGGAAAGGGGCCAGAGTTGAACTATAGTAGGGTATATAAGGCGGGGCCCTACGAGGTTTTTCATGAAATATCTTATGATTATGATATTGAAAATATGGAAATAGTGAAAAATAACAAAGGTGGTTCGAAACTGTGTGCTTCTGGCTACACATATACTCTGAAAAACAAGAAAAAAACCTCAATGCGATGGGAATGCTCACAACGCCGGCGCTATGATTGTAAAGGCTCTGTGGTTACGGATCTTGATGCTACAGAGATCCAGAAGAGCACTGAGCATACCCACGACCCCGTCAACGTGGCAGCGGTGAAGGTCAAAGAGGCCATGAAAGAGAGGTCAACATCCAGCCGCGAAAAGACGTCGACCATCCTGAGCCAGGAACTGATGCGTGCGGAACCCGATGTGAGCGTTGACCTACCTGCCACGGAAACCATGCGCCGGATGATTCGCAAATACAAGCGAGGTGCATTGCCCAAAGAACCTGCGAAGGCTGCCGAAATCGATCTACCTGCAGAGTACACAGCAACGGGGGGTAGCGTGGATACGAGCCGGAAGCGTGAAACCAGAATACAACAACCCTGGAAGATGGCGATCGCACCAATAACTGGTGCGAAGGATGGAACCACGCTTTTCGCAGTATGGTTGGGCACGACTATCCCTCGCTCTGGGTAGCCATTGAGTGCCTCCAACAAGACGCCGCACTTGTCCGTGTCCACATGGAGCAGTCTGCACGTGGCCAGCCGCCCACAAAGCGACGACGCACAGAAGAGACCATCCAACTGCAAGACCGATTGAAGCAACTTTGCCGGGCTTTTTCGACCGGCCAGAAGTCGTTGGCCGAGACCCTTACTGGGCTTGGGCACAATGTGCGCCTGTGCTAAATTGTAGAGGATGAACTCTAAACTGTGGAGTGTGATCTCTGAGCTGTACATGTTTGAACTATGAGCTGTATATGTGTGAACTCTGAACTGCACAAGTATAATCAAACATATATTCAATAAACAAAGTATATCAAACATATGTCAAAATATATTAAAGATTTTACAAAAAAATATCTGAGGAGAAAAAAAGTTGGGGGGAGGGGGGGGGCTTTTCGCCAGAAGGGCTTTTCACCGGGGGGGCTTTTCGCCGGGGTTGACAAAATGGAGGGGCTTCTCGCCGGGGGGGCTTTTCGCCGGGGGGGTTTTACGCCGGGATTCCGTGACAATACGTCTTAAAAACTTCCTCATCTGATTCCTTAACAGAACGTTGTTTGAATAAATGTATGAGCAAGTCTCCATTTGCAGTTTCGTACGGTTCGGGCATGACAGTTCGGGGATTAGCTAATTCAGATCAAATACATTTTTCTTCACTTGGAGTTTTGCCCAGACTCATTCTATACTAATAGATGACTCATTCCTGAGCCAATATTAGGATACGACCACTTGTTATACGACCCATATGATAAAGGAGTTGTTAATAGGGGTGGGGAGTGGGTGGGTTGGGGGGGGGAGTGAGTAGGAGTCGAGACATTAATCTGTATCTCCATTAATACCCATTAATAAAGAAAAAACAGACATTTTCTGTTCTTCCGATACAATAAAATCGTTACTGGTTTTGGTTTTTCTCTGTAGGTCTGATCGATTGCTCCTTATGTACTCGCCTAATGGAGGCTCTTATGACATAGACCACCACCATCAACTTGTTAAAAAAGTTTTTGTTGGCGTCAGCAATATCTCAATAAAGTCTGTTCCACACAAGACGAACAATTTGAGAAGGGTGTAGGACAAAATACCACCGGGCATAATACCACCGGACATAATACCACCGGACAAAATACCACCGGACATAATACCACCAAGGAAATGAAAACTAGGACAAAATACCACCACAATCTTTTATTGCTTTCTCTGATCACCGGAGCTATTTATAACTGAATGTAACTAAAACAAACGTAAAAGTGCATTCACTGAGGATATTCTACTTTACTGAAACTGTTCTTTTTTGTAGATCCTAGTTAGTTTATTGTCGTGGTTTATTGCTGTTGATATTGGTTTAAATTGGTAAACGGTCATCTCCCCCCTTTTTTGCAACCCGGTCGACTGACACCCCCCCCCCCCCTGCAATTTGACGGGGTCGTCATCTGCCCTCCTCCTTTTTTTAGTGGAAAAAAACTTTAAAAAATTAGGCAATTGTGATGTCCCCGTCTACTTCGTCTCTGAAACAATTGATCTTCATTGATCTATTCACCAATATTGATCTTAGGAGATACTGATCCTTAAACTAATTGCAATTCTAATTGCAATTAGTTTCCTATTGGTGAATTGCAATTTACCGAGGTGCAATGCATTCAATAAAATAAATATAAATTTATTGATTGTGTCTTTGTAAGCCAAGAACCCAAGAAAAAATAGTATATGGAGGGGGCAAGCGACCACCCCAGTCTCGCGCTATGGCAACCCCTTAACAATAATGACATAACGGAGTATTTGCTCTTATTCTCTGCGACCTACTGCATCTGATTTTATAATCCCTGAGCCGTCTCCGTTTCGCGTCTTATTTGAGCTTCTTCCATGACTGGACGCCACCGAGTCTGCGTTGTTACGCTGTATAGTAAAAAGATATCGTTGGTGGTATTTTGTCCTAGTTTTCATTTCCTTAGTGGTATTATGTCCGGTGGTATTTTGCCCGGTGGTATTTTTTCCGGTGGTATTATGTCCGGTGGTATTTTGTCCGGTCCCCTTTGAGAAAGCTCATGTTCCATATTTACAATAAGCTGTACAAAGGTTTTCAATCGTCCAAAGTTTGAGATGAACCCAAGCACAAACTCCTGTCAGTTAGGATATAAGAAACAATCTGGAAGTGTGGGACGAACCATCCCTGCACGATATACTACAGATAGGTTACACTAATGCCACCACTCATTGTTTGCTTGGCTGGGTGGTTGGACAGTGGCATTGCCTATGGTGGGGAAGCCAGCTGGGGCGGCATCCACGTTCTATTCACATCGTATTGAAGTGAGACGAATCCACATCCCTTTTGTTTTAATTTTTATTTGTATTTTAAAGGCGATTAAAACAGCTAGATAAGAAATCTTGGGTAATTTTAAGTTGCGGTATAAGATCTAGTCCTGACTGTAAGTATAAACTGGAAGCTTTTTCCCCACCTGGTATCACTTTCTAAATGGAAGATAGAGTTGAACATACAACAAAGTGCTTCTTGGATAATGCAGATGTTATTTATGAATCCGGGACAGAAGGGCCCTGGACAAAAGGGCCCTGGATATAAGGGCCTTTCCCAAAACGGCCTTTCCCAAAAGGGCCTTTCCCAAAACGGCCCTGAGTGAAAAGTTGGACAAAAGGGCCTTGAGAAATTTTTTTTGGATATGGTCCTCAAAATTATTTTTATTTTTTTGTGTAATAAAAAACAACTCCAAAATCAAAGTTTATTGATTTTATTGCCTGATTAATCGAGACAAATTTTTTTCTTTCTCTTGTATCCATTGCTGTTGGTCACAGTTCAAATAAAGACCTCAAATTCAGAACTCATATATCGGCAAGACACTGACACGCCAACATCATCCGGCTTAGCGCGTGTGTTTAAACAGCACAGTGCAGAGGAACGAAACAAGGGATTATCTTTTGTGGCACAATGACTCCGAAATCTGGCATCTAAAGACAGTGATGGGAAGTAATTGAAAGAGTCTTTACAATGAGTAAAACATCAAGGCAGTGATTGGTCCAAACAGGGCTTAACCTGTGGCACAGTGCTTCGAAAATTTCAAGAGAGTGATGGGGAGTAATTGAAACAAAGCATCAAGGCAGTTATCTTTAAAAACACAATGAAACCTGTTTTTTTTACTTTTTATTTTATTACATATTTTATTAAATAATTAAAACTCAAAATCCTAGAAAAAAATTCTCAAGGCCCTTTTGTCCAACTTTTCATTTAGGGCCGTTTTGGGAAAGGCCTTTTTGGCAAAGGCCGTTTTGGGAAAGGCTCTTATGTCCAAGGCCCTTTTGTCCAGGGCCCTTCTGTCTGGATACCGTTATTTATGATAATTTTAGCGTTCAGAAGTATCCACCTGTCTCCCTAAAAATACTAAAGGTTATTAAGAGAAAAGCAAAGAACTTTCTTATGAAGGATTTATTTAGATGAACGTTTACGCGTAAAAAAGTTGGTGGGGGGGGTAAATATACTGCAGGGGGAAGTTGGCCTAGTCTAGCTACCCCGGGGGAGCTGTACAGCGAGGGGGGGTGGTAAGATAGTCTTTTTACACCGGTGTTGGATGCACCATTTAGCCTCATGCACAGCTGATCCCGCGCAATCGTGCATGCACCTCGTGTATGCATGATTGAGGCCCCTCTAAGAATCTTTCATGTTTGTGGGATGTTTGCATTAAGTAAAACTTTACGGTCAGCAAAAGTTAATTCTTATGCAACCAAATGAAAACATCACGCTCTTTATTTTATATAAACACATTATGTGAAATTGTACTACATTTCTAAGGACTGTGCAACAGAAATAACATTATAACAAAAAAAAAAATAATAGGGAAGCACACTGTTACCACACTGACCTACCGATATCTTGGTGTTGACCCCCCCCCCCTTCACAAGTAGAAAACGCCCTCAAGAAATAAAGTTCATAAAACGTCTTAAAGAAATAAAGTTCTTCGTTTGTAAATTGCTTATGGAGAGCACAGTTCACACAAAAATCTGTCCGTTGGGCCACTGAAACAGGTCAGGTGGAAACGTTCCGTGCAGATGTTGCAAACGATAGTTGCGTCCCAGCTGTCTGGCTGGCGACACAAACAGACGATGGTGATTTTATGTGTAACAGAAGGTCCAACCTGAGATCTTTACTGGTTGTGAATCCATTAATCCATCCATTAAATCATGCAATAAGATGTTCCTCTTGAAAGAGATCAAGGCTTGTTTGATGTCCAGTTATTTATACAAACAGAACTGAAGAAAACTTCAAAATAGCCCCGATAAGTAAAAAACTAGTGGTGGAATTTTACTCAAACTTACCCCCTATTAATTCTCATTGGATAAAAAAGGTTTATTAACCACCAATGATGATGGTATGCTCCTGTTTCTTTAAAGGATTTAGCATTTTCCTACATATTTTCCCTATGCACAGTTGCGTCCTCCCTGTTTGAGAACCCCTCTCTCGTTATAAGGGGATATATATAGCAAAAGGGCGCAACTGTGCATTGACTCAACTGTGCATACCACACCGGCATCTGCCCACTGTGGTAGGTCCTCTATATACCAAATATCATAGGAAATGGATTACCAGGGTGGAAGTAACAGCGATGGGCGGACGGGCAGACGGGCAGACGGACAGAAGGATGAACGGACGGACAGGACCTAATAAGCAGATAGTGATGTGGAAGATGTGATTTAAGGACCACAGCAATTTAGTAGCGACATAAGAAGCTAAATAAACTTTATTTATTAGGGACCGGGGTAAAACAATTAGGTAAATAATTGTTTACTAATTACAATTGTTGCCACGTCACGACAAGTCTCTATCTGATATTTTAAAAGCAGGAATGCAGTCTTTATAACTACCATACCTGTTTAATTTCAATTCAATTCAATTTCAATCTTTATTTCTGAAGAAGATATTACACTTTATACAACAAAATTTGGAATGAAGTATAACAATGGAAAACACAGAAATAATAATAAACAAAGCCTGTAATATCATTACACAGAAAGCGAGAAACAGAGCTTGTCAGCAGCTGGTTCATTACACAGAAAGGAAGAAAGCGAGAAACAGAGCTTGTCAGCAGCTGGTCCATTACACAGAAAGGAAGAAAGCGAGAAACAGAGCTTGCCCGTAGCTGATCCATTGCACAGAAAGGGAGAAAGCGAGAAAAAGAGCTTGTCAGCAGCTGGTCCTTTACACAGAAAGGAAGAAAGCGAGGAACAGAGCTTGTCAGCAGCTGGTCCATTACACAGAAAGGAAGAAAGCGAGAAACAGAGCTTGCCCGTAGCTGATCCATTGCACAGAAAGGGAGAAAGCGAGAAAAAGAGCTTGTCAGCAGCTGGTCCATTACACAGAAAGGAAGAAAGCGAGAAACAGAGCTTGTCAGCATCTGGTCCATTACACAGAAAGGAAGAAAGCGAGAAAAAGAGCTTGTCGGCAGCTGGTCCATTACATGTTTGAATTTAAGACCAGAAACCACTTCTTCAGAATAAACTTCTCGTAAAATGGTTTTAGTAAATTTGATTTCATATAAAATCATAAGAAGATGACCAAAAAAAAAATAAAATAAAATAAACATTCAAACAAACAATGATTCAAATTATCACAGAATTTTCAAGCACATTAGTACAGTAACTTCTTTCACAATATTTTCAAATATTTTAATTTTTTCTGCATTTTTTTTTTAAATTTTAGTTCATTTTCAGAAATTAAACAACTAATGAAGTGCTCGTATCAGTAGGGTGAAAACGCCGGTTCCACCACACTTTATGACGTCATACTGTCTGGAAGTGACGTCATAGCGTCTGGACCGGAAGTGTTGTCTGGACCGGAAGTGTTGTCTGGACCGGAAGTGCTGTCTGGACCGGAAGTGTTGCCTGGAGCGGAAGTGACGTCATGATAAGCGTTAGGATAGGCGCGGCCATCCATGACGTGATAATGACGTCATGATGACGTCATACTGTCTGGAAGTGCTGTCATACTGTCTGGACCGGAAGTGTTGTCTGGACCGGAAGTGTTGTCTGGACCGGAAGTGACGTCATAGGCGTTGTCATGGTAACGAATTGAAACTTTGTAAACAAAAGTGAACTTTGTAAACAAACTGTGTAAACAAACTTTATAAACAAAATTTGTAAATAAACTTTATAAACAAACTTTGTAAACAACATTTGTAAACAAAATTTGTAAACAAACTTTGGTTATTTACATAATTGAAACTCATTGAAACTTTGTAGACAAACTTTGTAAACAAACTTTGTAAACAAACTTTGTAAACACAATTTGTAAACAAACTTTGTAAACAAAATTTGTAAACAAACTTTGTAAACAAAATTTGTAAACAAACTTTGGTTATTTGCATAATTGAAACTTTGTAAACAAACTTTGTAAACAAACTTTGTAAACACAATTTGTTAACAAACTTTGTAAACAAACTTTGTAAACAAACTTTGTAAACAAACTTTGGTTATTTGCATAATTGAAACTCATTGAAACTTTGTAAACAAACTTTGTAAACACAATTTGTAAACAAACTTTATAAACAAACTTTGTAAACAAACTTTGTAAACAAACTTTGGTTATTTGCATAATTGAAACTCATTGAAACTTTGTAAACAAACTTTTTTTTTTCCCCTCACACATTCTCTCTCTCCACACACACACACACACACACCACGACTGAGCGTTTCATTTCGTAAGTAGCATAGGTATTTCAACCTTCTGATGGCAACTTTTTTTTCCCCCTCACACACTCTCTCTCTCTCTCCACACACACACACACACACACACACACACACCACGACTGAGCGTTTCATAAGCCGCATAGGTATTTTAACCTTCTGATGGCAACTTTTTTTTTTCCCCTCACACTCTCTCTCCACACACACCAACACCACGACTGAGCGTTTCATAAGCCGTATAGGTATTTTAGCCTTCTTATGGCAACTTTTTTTTTCCCCACACTCTCATGCATACATACCAACACCATGATAAAATGTTTTGCTTATGTTGCTCTTTGTACTCCACTATTCGTTTATTTACTTTTTTTTTGTTTTTGTTTGAAATGCAGTGTTTACTTAGAGAAAAAAAAATGGCGTCCTACAACCTGCAATCATCAGCAGCAGCATTTCGTCATCAGTGTAATCAGACTGCGTCATGTATAGCCAGCGTAATCAGACTGCGTAATCAGACTTCGTCATAAACAACGTAGACAGCGGTGTCTGGCTTTGTTGTTTTTCTGAGGCAGCAGTGTCTAGCTGCTTGGAGTTGCAGTGTGACCCTAAGTGTTATACTTGACCGATTTGCATGAAACGTTCACTGTTTGATTCAGTTTTATATCTAGTTTTCACATAGTCATGGACTGGTTGCGTAGCTAGCTGTATGCATCATGAATTCACCTTAAAAATGACAAGTTAAAAGTGGAATAACTTTTGTTATGATTGACCGATTTACATGAAACTTTCACTGTTTAATTCAGTTTTATATCTAGTTTTAATATTAAGTGGTTATAGGCTATTTGCGCAGCTGGCTGTGTGCATATTTACCACCATTTTAATTTTGTAAAAAGTGGAATGACTTTTGTTATGATTGACGGATTTGCATGAAACTTTCACTGTTTGATTCAGTTTTATATCTAGTTTTAACATTAAGTGGTTATAGGCTATTTGCGCGGCTGGCTGTGTTGATATTTACCACAATTTTTAATTTTGTAAAAAGTGGGATAACTTCCGCTATAGTTGACGGATTTGCATGAAAATTTCACCGTTGGATTCAGGTTGATGTTTTAGTTTACAGTAGTTTGTGCATAGGTGGGTTATTGGAATGGCGCGCGCCCCCCACCATTCAAACATGTGTTTGAATTATTTTTTTTTTACGTCAAACTATGGTTCAACAAGTTGTTTAGCAATTGTACAACAATTCTTCAACAAGCTGTTGTTCAACATGTTCAACATGTTCAACAACATGTTCAACATGTTCAACAACATGTTCAACAAGTTGAACATGTTCAACATGTTCAACATGTTCAACAACATGTTCAACATGTTCAACAAGTTGAACATGTTCAACATGTTCAACAACATGTTCAACATGTTATTGAATACGTTCAACATGTTCAACATGTTGAACATGTTCAACACTTGCTGTTTAACAAGTTGTTCAACAAGTTGTAGTTCAAGCAAAGAAAAAATAAGACATATGTTGAATAGGTTTATTAATACATTTAAATACACTTAAATACACTTAAATACACTTAAATATATACAGCTTAAATCTATAACAATATTATAACATTTATTGATTTACAAAGTCTTTATTATAAATGTTTAGTCAAGTAAGTCTATTTTTCTTCATCTGCTTCACTCTGTTCACTGGCATCCATATCATTTTCTTCGTCACTGCTTTCATCTTCCTCCTCCTCATCTAGAAGCTCTTCAAAGAATGCATCGTTTCTTCTTATAGCCGCCTTTAGTGCCTTTGAATACTCGTAATGTTTTTCATCAACAAAGTAATTAAAGTCTTCTAAAATGGTTTCATAATGTTTCGTTTTGTTGTAGGCGTTGGGCATATTTGAATAGTCTCATAAACAGTTGTTTAAGTCGACGCTTATAAATGGGTCGAAAGTCATCACTTGCTATGTCACGCGCATCTTCAAGCCCTTGTTCTTCAAGCCCTTGTTCTTGTTCTGACTCAGCAATTTTAGCAATTTTAACAAGTTTGACATTTTTGACGAGTTACACACCATATTTTGATTACATCTAAGTAGCATAAAAGGAAGAGTGAGACATGCATTTCATTCATATCAAACAGCAATAAATTCTGCTGAAACAGTTTTTGATTAAGCACGCGCCTGTTCCAATGACGTCATTATGACGTCATAATGATGACGTCATAATGACGTCATAATGATGACGTCATAATGACGTTATGACGTTAAACTCCCCTAGGCGTAGACAACATGTTCAACAACATGTTCAACAACATGTTCAAACAACATAGTTGAACATGTTCAACATGTTGTTCAACAAGTTGTATATAAGGCTATGTTTAAAGGCTTTTTCATCACTTGAAAAGTGTATGTTGAACCGAAAGGATGTATAAAATGCAACATTTGTCTGAAATCTTACAATTGGCCACAAAGTCTTAAAAGACACTTAAAGAATGCTCACACTTCAGAAGAAGAAGAATTGGAGATAGATATTGAAAACCCTGTGAAACGACCTATCACTGAAATTTTAGATGAGTCTTCTATGGAAAGTCAAAGCGTCAACATGACTGAAAAGAATGCACATGCTTGTACAGAATGTGGTGCGTTATACAACAGTCAAGAAGCTTTGTTCAAACATATGGAACATTGTGTTGAGGGTGATAATGACGGCAGCTCTGAAAGTGAGTCAGAAACAGACTCTGAAAGTGAGTCAGAAACAGACTCTGTTTGGTATGATATGGTTCAAGAAGTCTACGAAGAATATGATACCAAATTTCAAGAAAAGGTTTCAGAATATGAAGAACAAGGGCTTGAAGATGCGCGTGACATAGCAAGTGATGACTTTCGACCCATTTATAAGCGTCGACTTAAACAACTGTTTATGAGACTATTCAAATATGCCCAACGCCTACAACAAAACGAACATTATGAAAACCATTTTAGAAGACTTTAATTACTTTGTTGATGAAAAACATTACGAGTATTCAAAGGCACTAAAGGCGGCTATAAGAAGAAACGATGCATTCTTTGAAGAGCTTCTAGATGAGGAGGAGGAAGATGAAAGCAGTGGACGAAGAAAGTGATATGGATGCCAGTGAACAGAGTGAAGCAGATGAAGAAAAATAGACTTACTTGACTAAACATTTATAATAAAGACTTTGTAAATCAATAAATGTTATAATATTGTTATAGATTTAAGC
>OX457024.1:14830780-14854734 GCA_949752745.1 Protula sp. h YS-2021 | reverse complement strand
TGGTCCATTACACAGAAAGGAAGAAAGCGAGAAACAGAGCTTGCCCGTAGCTGATCCATTGCACAGAAAGGGAGAAAGCGAGAAAAAGAGCTTGTCAGCAGCTGGTCCTTTACACAGAAAGGAAGAAAGCGAGGAACAGAGCTTGTCAGCAGCTGGTCCATTACACAGAAAGGAAGAAAGCGAGAAACAGAGCTTGCCCGTAGCTGATCCATTGCACAGAAAGGGAGAAAGCGAGAAAAAGAGCTTGTCAGCAGCTGGTCCATTACACAGAAAGGAAGAAAGCGAGAAACAGAGCTTGTCAGCATCTGGTCCATTACACAGAAAGGAAGAAAGCGAGAAACAGAGCTTGTCGGCAGCTGGTCCATTACATGTTTGAATTTAAGACCAGAAACCACTTCTTCAGAATAAACTTCTCGTAAAATGGTTTTAGTAAATTTGATTTCATATAAAATCATAAGAAGATGACCAAAAAAAAATAAAATAAAATAAACATTCAAACAAACAATGATTCAAATTATCACAGAATTTTTAAGCACATTAGTACAGTAACTTCTTTCACAATATTTTCAAATATTTTAATTTTTCTGCATTTTTTTTTTAAATTTTAGTTCATTTTCAGAAATTAAACAACTAATGAAGTGCTCGTATCAGTAGGGTGAAAACGCCGGTTCCACCACACTTTATGACGTCATACTGTCTGGAAGTGACGTCATAGCGTCTGGACCGGAAGTGTTGTCTGGACCGGAAGTGTTGTCTGGACCGGAAGTGCTGTCTGGACGGAAGTGTTGCCTGGAGCGGAAGTGACGTCATGATAAGCGTTAGGATAGGCGCGGCCATCCATGACGTGATAATGACGTCATGATGACGTCATACTGTCTGGAAGTGCTGTCATACTGTCTGGACCGGAAGTGTTGTCTGGACCGGAAGTGTTGTCTGGACCGGAAGTGACGTCATAGGCGTAAACAAAAGTGAACTTTGTAAACAAACTGTGTAAACAAACTTTATAACAAAATTTGTAAATAAACTTTATAAACAAACTTTGTAAACAACATTTGTAAACAACATTTGTAAACAAACTTTGGTTATTTACATAATTGAAACTCATTGAAACTTTGTAGACAAACTTTGTAAACAAACTTTGTAAACAAACTTTGTAAACACAATTTGTAAACAAACTTTGTAAACAAAATTTGTAAACAAACTTTGTAAACAAAATTTGTAAACAAACTTTGGTTATTTGCATAATTGAAACTTTGTAAACAAACTTTGTAAACAAACTTTGTAAACACAATTTGTTAACAAACTTTGTAAACAAACTTTGTAAACAAACTTTGTAAACAAACTTTGGTTATTTGCATAATTGAAACTCATTGAAACTTTGTAAACAAACTTTGTAAACACAATTTGTAAACAAACTTTATAAACAAACTTTGTAAACAAACTTTGTAAACAAACTTTGGTTATTTGCATATTGAAACTCATTGAAACTTTGTAAACAAACTTTTTTTTTCCCCTCACACATTCTCTCTCTCCACACACACACACACACACACCACGACTGAGCGTTTCATTTCGTAAGTAGCATAGGTATTTCAACCTTCTGATGGCAACTTTTTTTTTCCCCCTCACACACTCTCTCTCTCTCTCCACACACACACACACACACACACACACACACACACACACACACACACACACACACACCACGACTGAGCGTTTCATAAGCCGCATAGGTATTTTAACCTTCTGATGGCAACTTTTTTTTTTCCCCTCACACTCTCTCTCCACACACACCAACACCACGACTGAGCGTTTCATAAGCCGTATAGGTATTTTAGCCTTCTTATGGCAACTTTTTTTTTCCCCACACTCTCATGCATACATACCAACACCATGATAAAATGTTTTGCTTATGTTGCTCTTTGTACTCCACTATTCGTTTATTCACTTTTTTTTTTGTTTTTGTTTGAAATGCAGTGTTTACTTAGAGAAAAAAAAATGGCGTCCTACAACCTGCAATCATCAGCAGCAGCATTTCGTCATCAGTGTAATCAGACTGCGTCATGTATAGCCAGCGTAATCAGACTGCGTAATCAGACTTCGTCATAAACAACGTAGACAGCGGTGTCTGGCTTTGTTGTTTTTCTGAGGCAGCAGTGTCTAGCTGCTTGGAGTTGCAGTGTGACCCTAAGTGTTATACTTGACCGATTTGCATGAAACGTTCACTGTTTGATTCAGTTTTATATCTAGTTTTCACATAGTCATGGACTGGTTGCGTAGCTAGCTGTATGCATCATGAATTCACCTTAAAAATGACAAGTTAAAAGTGGAATAACTTTTGTTATGATTGACCGATTTACATGAAACTTTCACTGTTTAATTCAGTTTTATATCTAGTTTTAATATTAAGTGGTTATAGGCTATTTGCGCAGCTGGCTGTGTGCATATTTACCACCATTTTAATTTTGTAAAAAGTGGAATGACTTTTGTTATGATTGACGGATTTGCATGAAACTTTCACTGTTTGATTCAGTTTTATATCTAGTTTTAACATTAAGTGGTTATAGGCTATTTGCGCGGCTGGCTGTGTTGATATTTACCACAATTTTTAATTTTGTAAAAAGTGGGATAACTTCCGCTATAGTTGACGGATTTGCATGAAAATTTCACCGTTGGATTCAGGTTGATGTTTTAGTTTACAGTAGTTTGTGCATAGGTGGGTTATTGGAATGGCGCGCGCCCCCCACCATTCAAACATGTGTTTGAATTATTTTTTTTTACGTCAAACTATGGTTCAACAAGTTGTTTAGCAATTGTACAACAATTCTTCAACAAGCTGTTGTTCAACATGTTCAACATGTTCAACAACATGTTCAAACATGTTCAACAACATGTTCAACAAGTTGAACATGTTCAACATGTTCAACATGTTCAACAACATGTTCAACATGTTCAACAAGTTGAACATGTTCAACATGTTCAACATGTTCAACATGTTATTGAATACGTTCAACATGTTCAACATGTTGAACATGTTCAACACTTGCTGTTTAACAAGTTGTTCAACAAGTTGTAGTTCAAGCAAAGAAAAAATAAGACATATGTTGAATAGGTTTATTAATACATTTAAATACACTTAAATACACTTAAATACACTTAAATATATACAGCTTAAATCTATAACAATATTATAACATTTATTGATTTACAAAGTCTTTATTATAAATGTTTAGTCAAGTAAGTCTATTTTTCTTCATCTGCTTCACTCTGTTCACTGGCATCCATATCATTTTCTTCGTCACTGCTTTCATCTTCCTCCTCCTCATCTAGAAGCTCTTCAAAGAATGCATCGTTTCTTCTTATAGCCGCCTTTAGTGCCTTTGAATACTCGTAATGTTTTTCATCAACAAAGTAATTAAAGTCTTCTAAAATGGTTTCATAATGTTCGTTTTGTTGTAGGCGTTGGGCATATTTGAATAGTCTCATAAACAGTTGTTTAAGTCGACGCTTATAAATGGGTCGAAAGTCATCACTTGCTATGTCACGCGCATCTTCAAGCCCTTGTTCTTCATATTCTGAAACCTTTTCTTGAAATTTGGTATCATATTCATCGTAGACTTCTTGAACCATATCATACCAAACAGAGTCTGTTTCTGACTCACTTTCAGAGTCTGTTTCTGACTCACTTTCAGAGCTGCCGTCATTATCACCCTCAACACAATGTTCCATATGTTTGAACAAAGCTTCTTGACTGTTGTATAACGCACCACATTCTGTACAAGCATGTGCATTCTTTTCAGTCATGTTGACGCTTTGACTTTCCATAGAAGACTCATCTAAAATTTCAGTGATAGGTCGTTTCACAGGGTTTTCAATATCTATCTCCAATTCTTCTTCTTCTGAAGTGTGAGCATTCTTTAAGTGTCTTTTAAGACTTTGTGGCCAATTGTAAGATTTCAGACAAATGTTGCATTTATACATCCTTTCGGTTCAACATACACTTTTCAAGTGATGAAAAAGCCTTTAAACATAGCCTTATATACAACTTGTTGAACAACATGTTGAACATGTTCAACATGTTGTTGAACATGTTGTTGAACATGTTGTTGAACATGTTGTCTACGCCTAGGGGAGTTTAACGTCATAACGTCATTATGACGTCATCATTATGACGTCATTATGACGTCATCATTATGACGTCATAATGACGTCATTGGAACAGGCGCGTGCTTAATCAAAAACTGTTTCAGCAGAATTTATTGCTGTTTGATATGAATGAAATGCATGTCTCACTCTTCCTTTTATGCTACTTAGATGTAATCAAAAGATGGTGTGTAACTCGTCAAAAATGTCAAACTTGTTAAAATTGCTAAAATTGCTGAGTCAGCAATTTTAACAAGTTTGACATTTTTGACGAGTTACACACCATCTTTTGATTACATCTAAGTAGCATAAAAGGAAGAGTGAGACATGCATTTCATTCATATCAAACAGCAATAAATTCTGCTGAAACAGTTTTTGATTAAGCACGCGCCTGTTCCAATGACGTCATTATGACGTCATAATGATGACGTCATAATGACGTCATAATGATGACGTCATAATGACGTTATGACGTTAAACTCCCCTAGGCGTAGACAACATGTTCAACAACATGTTCAACAACATGTTCAACAACATGTTGAACATGTTCAACATGTTGTTCAACAAGTTGTATATAAGGCTATGTTTAAAGGCTTTTTCATCACTTGAAAAGTGTATGTTGAACCGAAAGGATGTATAAATGCAACATTTGTCTGAAATCTTACAATTGGCCACAAAGTCTTAAAAGACACTTAAAGAATGCTCACACTTCAGAAGAAGAAGAATTGGAGATAGATATTGAAAACCCTGTGAAACGACCTATCACTGAAATTTTAGATGAGTCTTCTATGGAAAGTCAAAGCGTCAACATGACTGAAAAGAATGCACATGCTTGTACAGAATGTGGTGCGTTATACAACAGTCAAGAAGCTTTGTTCAAACATATGGAACATTGTGTTGAGGGTGATAATGACGGCAGCTCTGAAAGTGAGTCAGAAACAGACTCTGAAAGTGAGTCAGAAACAGACTCTGTTTGGTATGATATGGTTCAAGAAGTCTACGATGAATATGATACCAAATTTCAAGAAAAGGTTTCAGAATATGAAGAACAAGGGCTTGAAGATGCGCGTGACATAGCAAGTGATGACTTTCGACCCATTTATAAGCGTCGACTTAAACAACTGTTTATGAGACTATTCAAATATGCCCAACGCCTACAACAAAACGAACATTATGAAACCATTTTAGAAGACTTTAATTACTTTGTTGATGAAAAACATTACGAGTATTCAAAGGCACTAAAGGCGGCTATAAGAAGAAACGATGCATTCTTTGAAGAGCTTCTAGATGAGGAGGAGGAAGATGAAAGCAGTGACGAAGAAAGTGATATGGATGCCAGTGAACAGAGTGAAGCAGATGAAGAAAAATAGACTTACTTGACTAAACATTTATAATAAAGACTTTGTAAATCAATAAATGTTATAATATTGTTATAGATTTAAGCTGTATATATTTAAGTGTATTTAAGTGTGTTTAAGTGTATTTAAATGTATTAATAAACCTATTCAACATATGTCTTATTTTTTCTTTGCTTGAACTACAACTTGTTGAACAACTTGTTAAACAGCAAGTGTTGAACATGTTCAACATGTTCAACATGTTGAACATGTTAAACTTGTGCAACAACATGTTGAACATGTTGAACGTATTCAATAACATGTTGAACATGTTGTTGAACATGTTGAACATGTTCAACTTGTTGAACATGTTGAACATGTTGTTGAACATGTTGAACATGTTGAACATGTTCAACTTGTTGAACATGTTGTTGAACATGTTGAACATGTTGTTGAACATGTTGAACATGTTGTTGAACATGTTGAACATGTTGAACAACAGCTTGTTGAAGAATTGTTGTACAATTGCTAAACAACTTGTTGAACCATAGTTTGACGTAAAAAAAAAATAATTCAAACACATGTTTGAATGGTGGGGGGGCGCGCGCCATTCCAATAACCCACCTATGCACAAACTACTGTAAACTAAAACATCAACCTGAATCCAACGGTGAAATTTTCATGCAAATCCGTCAACTATAGCGGAAGTTATCCCACTTTTTACAAAATTAAAAATTGTGGTAAATATCAACACAGCCAGCCGCGCAAATAGCCTATAACCACTTAATGTTAAAACTAGATATAAAACTGAATCAAACAGTGAAAGTTTCATGCAAATCCGTCAATCATAACAAAAGTCATTCCACTTTTTACAAAATTAAAATGGTGGTAAATATGCACACAGCCAGCTGCGCAAATAGCCTATAACCACTTAATATTAAAACTAGATATAAAACTGAATTAAACAGTGAAAGTTTCATGTAAATCGGTCAATCATAACAAAAGTTATTCCACTTTTAACTTGTCATTTTTAAGGTGAATTCATGATGCATACAGCTAGCTACGCAACCAGTCCATGACTATGTGAAAACTAGATATAAAACTGAATCAAACAGTGAACGTTTCATGCAAATCGGTCAAGTATAACACTTAGGGTCACACTGCAACTCCAAGCAGCTAGACACTGATGCCTCAGAAAAACAACAAAGCCAGACACCGCTGTCTACGTTGTTTATGACGAAGTCTGATTACGCAGTCTGATTACGCTGGCTATACATGACGCAGTCTGATTACACTGATGACGAAATGCTGCTGCTGATGATTGCAGGTTGTAGGACGCCATTTTTTTTCTCTAAGTAAACACTGCAATTCAAACAAAAACAAAAAAAAAAGTAAATAAACGAATAGTGGAGTACAAAGAGCAACATAAGCAAAACATTTTATCATGGTGTTGGTATGTATGCATGAGAGTGTGGGGGGAAAAAAAGTTGCCATAAGAAGGCTAAAATACCTATACGGCTTATGAAACGCTCAGTCGTGGTGTTGGTGTGTGTGGAGAGAGAGTGTGAGGGGAAAAAAAAAAGTTGCCATCAGAAGGTTAAAATACCTATGCGGCTTATGAAACGCTCAGTCGTGGTGTGTGTGTGTGTGTGTGTGTGTGTGTGTGTGTGTGTGTGTGTGTGTGTGTGTGTGTGTGTGTGTGTGTGTGTGTGTGTGTGTGTGTGTGTGTGTGTGTGTGTGTGTGTGTGTGTGTGTGTGTGTGTGTGTGTGTGTGTGTGTGTGTGTGTGTGTGTGTGTGTGTGTGTGTGTGTGTGTGTGTGTGTGTGTGTGTGTGGAGAGAGAGAGAGTGTGTGAGGGGGGAAAAAAAGTTGCCATCAGAAGGTTGAAATACCTATGCTACTTACGAAATGAAACGCTCAGTCGTGGTGTGTGTGTGTGTGTGGAGAGAGAGAGTGTCTGAGGGGAAAAAAAAGTTTGTTTACAAAGTTTCAATGAGTTTCAATTATGCAAATAACCAAAGTTTGTTTACAAAGTTTGTTTACAAAGTTTGTTTATAAAGTTTGTTTACAAATTGTGTTTACAAAGTTTGTTTACAAAGTTTCAATGAGTTTCAATTATGCAAATACACAAAGTTTGTTTACAAAGTTTGTTTAGAAAGTTTGTTTACAAAGTTTGTTAACAAATTGTGTTTACAAAGTTTGTTTACAAAGTTTGTTTACAAAGTTCCAATTATGCAAATAACCAAAGTTTGTTTACAAATTTTGTTTACAAAGTTTGTTTACAAATTTTGTTTACAAAGTTTGTTTACAAATTGTGTTTACAAAGTTTGTTTACAAAGTTTGTTTACAAAGTTTGTCTACAAAGTTTCAATGAGTTTCAATTATGTAAATAACCAAAGTTTGTTTACAAATTTTGTTTACAAATGTTGTTTACAAAGTTTGTTTACAAAGTTTGTTTACAAATTTTGTTTATAAAGTTTATTTACAAATTTTGTTTATAAAGTTTGTTTACACAGTTTGTTTACAAAGTTCACTTTTGTTTACAAAGTTTCAATTCGTTACCATGACAACGCCTATGACGTCACTTCCGGTCCAGACAACACTTCCGGTCCAGACAACACTTCCGGTCCAGACAGTATGACAGCACTTCCAGACAGTATGACGTCATCATGACGTCATTATCACGTCATGGATGGCCGCGCCTATCCTAACGCTTATCATGACGTCACTTCCGCTCCAGACAACACTTCCGGTCCAGACAGCACTTCCGGTCCAGACAACACTTCCGGTCCAGACAACACTTCCGGTCCAGACGCTATGACGTCACTTCCAGACAGTATGACGTCATAAAGTGTGGTGGAACCGGCGTTTTCACCCTACTGATACGAGCACTTCATTAGTTGTTTAATTTCTGAAAATGAACTAAAATTTTTAAAAAAAATGCAGAAAAAATTAAAATATTTGAAAATATTGTGAAAGAAGTTACTGTACTAATGTGCTTGAAAATTCTGTGATAATTTGAATCATTGTTTGTTTGAATGTTTATTTTATTTTATTTTTTTTTTGGTCATCTTCTTATGATTTTATATGAAATCAAATTTACTAAAACCATTTCACGAGAAGTTTATTCTGAAGAAGTGGTTTCTGGTCTTAAATTCAAACATGTAATGGACCAGCTGCCGACAAGCTCTGTTTCTCGCTTTCTTCCTTTCTGTGTAATGGACCAGATGCTGACAAGCTCTGTTTCTCGCTTTCTTCCTTTCTGTGTAATGGACCAGCTGCTGACAAGCTCTTTTTCTCGCTTTCTCCCTTTCTGTGCAATGGATCAGCTACGGGCAAGCTCTGTTTCTCGCTTTCTTCCTTTCTGTGTAATGGACCAGCTGCTGACAAGCTCTGTTCCTCGCTTTCTTCCTTTCTGTGTAATGGACCAGCTGCTGACAAGCTCTTTTTCTCGCTTTCTCCCTTTCTGTGCAATGGATCAGCTACGGGCAAGCTCTGTTTCTCGCTTTCTTCCTTTCTGTGTAATGGACCAGCTGCTGACAAGCTCTGTTTCTCGCTTTCTTCCTTTCTGTGTAATGAACCAGCTGCTGACAAGCTCTGTTTCTCGCTTTCTGTGTAATGATATTACAGGCTTTGTTTATTATTATTTCTGTGTTTTCCATTGTTATACTTCATTCCAAATTTTGTTGTATAAAGTGTAATATCTTCTTCAGAAATAAAGATTGAAATTGAATTGAATTGAAATTAAACAGGTATGGTAGTTATAAAGACTGCATTCCTGCTTTTAAAATATCAGATAGAGACTTGTCGTGACGTGGCAACAATTGTAATTAGTAAACAATTATTTACCTAATTGTTTTACCCCGGTCCCTAATAAATAAAGTTTATTTAGCTTCTTATGTCGCTACTAAATTGCTGTGGTCCTTAAATCACATCTTCCACATCACTATCTGCTTATTAGGTCCTGTCCGTCCGTTCATCCTTCTGTCCGTCTGCCCGTCTGCCCGTCCGCCCATCGCTGTTACTCCCACCCTGGTAATCCATTTCCTATGATATTTGGTATATAGAGGACCTACCACAGTGGGCAGATGCCGGTGTGGTATGCACAGTTGAGTCAATGCACAGTTGCGCCCTTTTGCTATATATATCCCCTTATAACGAGAGAGGGGTTCTCAAACAGGGAGGACGCAACTGTGCATAGGGAAAATATGTAGGAAAATGCTAAATCCTTTAAAGAAACAGGAGCATACCATCATCATTGGTGGTTAATAAACCTTTTTTATCCAATGAGAATTAATAGGGGGTAAGTTTGAGTAAAATTCCACCACTAGTTTTTTACTTATCGGGGCTATTTTGAAGTTTTCTTCAGTTCTGTTTGTATAAATAACTGGACATCAAACAAGCCTTGATCTCTTTCAAGAGGAACATCTTATTGCATGATTTAATGGATGGATTAATGGATTCACAACCAGTAAAGATCTCAGGTTGGACCTTCTGTTACACATAAAATCACCATCGTCTGTTTGTGTCGCCAGCCAGACAGCTGGGACGCAACTATCGTTTGCAACATCTGCACGGAACGTTTCCACCTGACCTGTTTCAGTGGCCCAACGGACAGATTTTTGTGTGAACTGTGCTCTCCATAAGCAATTTACAAACGAAGAACTTTATTTCTTTAAGACGTTTTATGAACTTTATTTCTTGAGGGCGTTTTCTACTTGTGAAGGGGGGGGTCAACACCAAGATATCGGTAGGTCAGTGTGGTAACAGTGTGCTTCCCTATTATTTTTTTTTTTTGTTATAATGTTATTTCTGTTGCACAGTCCTTAGAAATGTAGTACAATTTCACATAATGTGTTTATATAAAATAAAGAGCGTGATGTTTTCATTTGGTTGCATAAGAATTAACTTTTGCTGACCGTAAAGTTTTACTTAATGCAAACATCCCACAAACATGAAAGATTCTTAGAGGGGCCTCAATCATGCATACACGAGGTGCATGCACGATTGCGCGGGATCAGCTGTGCATGAGGCTAAATGGTGCATCCAACACCGGTATAAAAAGACTATCTTACCACCCCCCCCCCCTCGCTGTACAGCTCCCCCGGGGTAGCTAGACTAGGCCAACTTCCCCCTGCAGTATATTTACCCCCCCCCCACCAACTTTTTTACGCGTAAACGTTCATCTAAATAAATCCTTCATAAGAAAGTTCTTTTCTTTTCTCTTAATATCCTTAGCATTTTTAGGGAGACAGGTGGATACTTCTGAACGCTAAAATTATCATAAATAACGGTATCCAGACAGAAGGGCCTTGGACAAAAGGGCCTTGGACATAAGGGCCTTTCCCAAAACGGCCTTTGCCAAAAAGGCCTTTCCCAAAACGGCCCTAAATGAAAAGTTGGACAAAAGGGCCTTGAGAATTTTTTTCTGGGATTTTGAGTTTTAATTATTTAATAAAATATGTAATAAAATAAAAAGTAAAAAAAACAGGTTTCATTGTGTTTTTAAAGATAACTGCCTTGATGCTTTGTTTCAATTACTCCCCATCACTCTCTTGAAATTTTCGAAGCACTGTGCCACAGGTTAAGCCCTGTTTGGACCAATCACTGCCTTGATGTTTTACTCATTGTAAAGACTCTTTCAATTACTTCCCATCACTGTCTTTAGATGCCAGATTTCGGAGTCATTGTGCCACAAAAGATAATCCCTTGTTTCGTTCCTCTGCACTGTGCTGTTTAAACACACGCGCTTAGCCGGATGATGTTGGCGTGTCAGTGTCTTGCCGATATATGAGTTCTGAATTTGAGGTCTTTATTTGAACTGTGACCAACAGCAATGGATACAAGACAAAGAAAAAAATTTGTCTCGATTAATCAGGCAATAAAATCAATAAACTTTGATTTTGGAGTTGTTTTTTATTACACAAAAAAATAAAAATAATTTTGAGGACCATATCCAAAAAAAATTTCTCAAGGCCCTTTTGTCCAACTTTTCACTCAGGGCCGTTTTCGGAAAGGCCCTTTTGGGAAAGGCCGTTTTGGGAAAGGCCCTTATATCCAGGGCCCTTTTGTCCAGGGCCCTTCTGTCCCGGATTCATAAATAACATCTGCATTATCCAAGAAGCACTTTGTTGTATGTTCAACTCTATCTTCCATTTAGAAAGTGATACCAGGTGGGGAAAAAGCTTCCAGTTTATACGTACAGTCTTAACTAGATCTTATACCGCAACTTAAAATTACCCAAGATTTCTTATCTAGCTGTTTTAATCGCCTTTAAAATACAAATAAAAATTAAAACAAAAGGGATGTGGATTCGTCTCACTTCAATACGATGTGAATAGAACGTGGATGCCGCCCCAGCTGGCTTCCCCACCGGGTGTAGGACATTTGACCAACCGAAATTTGACCAACCGAAATTTGACCAACTGAAATTTGACCAACCGCAATTTGACCAACCTCTTAATGAAAAAACGGACATTTGACCAACTTCATAATTTATTGTTTTTTCTACCACTTATCAGTAAAACATTAGCAATCACAAATGTTCCGACAAAAGCAACATTTAAACAGTTATAACACTACAAGTAAAAGTACTGTCCAAATGTAGCAGGATGGTAGTAATCTCATATCCTCGCAAAACTTCACATAAAACGCGTACCTGAGATGACACTAAAGCTTCCACCAGGTCTGGGTTTGTATGTATAACGCCTTGTATAACGCCGGATTACGGAGATTAACGGGGCACGTGGAACTCAACCTTATGACACTCATTGACAGCGAGAGGATTAGCACAATATCTCTTTGATGCGAATAAGCACTTCTTTGAAATTACTTTTTCTTACGAAGCCTCGAACTCCTAGATTTACAAAGTTATGTATATCTAAAACTGAAAGTTGGTCAAATGTCAGTTTTTCCATTAAGCGGTTGGTCAAATTGCAGTTGGTCAAATTTCTGTTGGTCAAATTGTGGTTGGTCAAATTGCGGTTGGTCAAATTGTATGTACCCCTCCCCACCATAGGCAATGCCACTGTCCAACCACCCAGCCAAGCAAACAATGAGTGGTGGCATTAGTGTAACCTATCTGTAGTATATCGTGCAGGGATGGTTCGTCCCACGAATCCGTGACATCTCGCATCTGGACATCTCGCATCTGGACATCTCGCATCCGACAACTCGCATCTGGACATCTCGCATCTGGACATCTCGCATCCCATTGAAAAAGTGGACATCTCGCATCCGTGATTTTTTGCTTGATTTATCATTGTGTTTTGGCGGTGGGGGGGGGGGGGTGGGGGTAGGTGGTAATCATTTTATTTAGGGTATTTTGACCCTGTACTTTGTGTATATGAAACAATCGAGACAAAGCTTAGGTTTGCCCTGAATACTTCGATGAATTCCATTCTAATTTTACCATTCAATAGCAAAACCCCTGATTTTGGACTTCAATATCTTACCTTTATATACCCTACCTTAAGGGATGGGAATTCGTGACTCCATCTTACCCGCCGCATTTTCGAACCTGTGCACATTTCCCTTCCAAACCGTGCATCAAAGGTAAATTTTTAAAAATTGAATAGATCAGCCGGATTAGTGGATGTGGATTCATTCTTAATACTGATCCGCCGCGCGTTCATTAAATCCTTCATGCTTTTAAGTGCCTTTTTCGAGGGATTAGCATATATGGATTCGCGCTGCACCGAACGTTGAACAACTCACTATGGCATTCACTTAGTACAAATCTAAGTCTAACTCTTGAATTACCCCAAACATGCTGTTAAAGTTCCCCCTTAAAAGCAGACCAAAATCACGGATGCGAGATGTCCACTTTTTCAATTGGATGCGAGATGTCCAGATGCGAGATGTCCAGAGGCGAGTTGTCAGATGCGAGATGTCCAGATGCGAGATGTCCCGATGCGAGATGTCTGGATACCCCTCCCACACTTCCAGATTGTTTCTTATATCCTAACTGACAGGAGTTTGTGCTTGGGTTCATCTCAAACTTTGGACGATTGAAAACCTTTGTACAGCTTATTGTAAATATGGAACATGAGCTTTCTCAAAGGGGACCGGACAAAATACCACCGGACATAATACCACCGGAAAAAATACCACCGGGCAAAATACCACCGGACATAATACCACCAAGGAAATGAAAACTAGGACAAAATACCACCAACGATATCTTTTTACTATACAGCGTAACAACGCAGACTCGGTGGCGTCCAGTCATGGAAGAAGCTCAAATAAGACGCGAAACGGAGACGGCTTAGGGATTATAAAATCAGATGCAGTAGGTCGCAGAGAATAAGAGCAAATACTCCGTTATGTCATTATTGTTAAGGGGTTGCCATAGCGCGAGACTGGGGTGGTCGCTTGCCCCCTCCATATACTATTTTTTCTTGGGTTCTTGGCTTACAAAGACACAATCAATAAATTTATATTTATTTTATTGAATGCATTGCACCTCGGTAAATTGCAATTCACCAATAGGAAACTAATTGCAATAAGAATTGCAATTAGTTTAAGGATCAGTATCTCCTAAGATCAATATTG
Source organism: Protula sp. h YS-2021 (assembly GCA_949752745.1). Lineage (NCBI taxonomy): Eukaryota > Metazoa > Annelida > Polychaeta > Sabellida > Serpulidae > Protula > Protula sp. h YS-2021. The sequence goes on along the minus strand of OX457024.1, from coordinate 14,840,702 downwards.
GTGAATAGATCAATGAAGATCAATTGTTTCAGAGACGAAGTAGACGGGGACATCACAATTGCCTAATTTTTTAAAGTTTTTTTCCACTAAAAAAAGGAGGAGGGCAGATGACGACCCCGTCAAATTGCAGGGGGGGGTGTCAGTCAACCGGGTTGCAAAAAAGGGGGGAGATGACCGTTTACCAATTTAAACCAATATCAACAGCAATAAACCACGACAATAAACTAACTAGGATCTACAAAAAAGAACAGTTTCAGTAAAGTAGAATATCCTCAGTGAATGCACTTTTACGTTTGTTTTAGTTACATTCAGTTATAAATAGCTCCGGTGATCAGAGAAAGCAATAAAAGATTGTGGTGGTATTTTGTCCTAGTTTTCATTTCCTTGGTGGTATTATGTCCGGTGGTATTTTGTCCGGTGGTATTATGTCCGGTGGTATTATGCCCGGTGGTATTTTGTCCTACACCCTTCTCAAATTGTTCGTCTTGTGTGGAACAGACTTTATTGAGATCTTGCTGACGCCAACAAAAACTTTTTTAACAAGTTGGTGGTGGTGGTCTATGTCATAAGAGCCTCCATTAGGCGAGTACATAAGGAGCAATCGATCAGACCTACAGAGAAAAACCAAAACCAGTAACGATTTTATTGTATCGGAAGAACAGAAACTGTCTGTTTTTCTTTATTTAATGGGTATTAATGGAGATCCAGATTAATGTCTCGACTCCTACTCACCCCCCCTCCCCCCAAACCCACCCACTCCCCACCCCTATTAACAACTCCTTTATCAAATGGGTTGTATAACAAGTGGTCGTATCCTAATATTGGCTCAGGAATGAGTCATCTATTAATATAAAATAAGTCTGGGCAAAACTCCAAGTGAAGAAAAATGTATTTTATCTGTATTAGCTAATCCCCGAACTGTCATGCCCGAACCGCACGAAACTGCAAATGGAGACTTGGTCATAAATTTATTCAAACAACGCTCTGTTAAGGAATCAGATGAAGAAGTTTTTAAGACGTATCGTCACGTTTTTATAAAACAGCTGACCTCTGAGGAGATCAATCTGTTATGTATAAACACAGAGCGGATGGATATTTCTATCTACCTAGCCGTACTCTGCATCCCTCAGTATTAAGTACTCTTGCACATTGATGAAAAAGGTGCATATGAGTATCCAAGTCACTAAAATCTATAAATTAGTGACTTTTTTAAAAAGTGATTCCTCTCCTTTATGAGTACTATTTTGCGCGGAATCCTCAGTAGGTCTGCGAAGTAAAAGGGTGTTATACATAACAGACCGAACCGCCGTGGAGGTCGGCTGTTGGACAACAACGGTATTGTCAAAATCAACAGTATCTGACCGCGAAGTCGGAATCAAGAACCAATGAAAAGCGAAGACCGCATCGTAGATAAATTTCCTCGATATTACTGCATGTAATTGGTGAGACCAAATTTTTCAAAAGCGTGGGAGGTTATTATAAAATAAGTCGTAACATCTGTCTGGATTATTGGTTCCAAGTGTCTCGGTTATTTGTACCATCTGTGAGTTATTCGTCCCAAGTGTCTGGGTTATTCGTGCCATCTGTCTGGGTTATTTGTACCATCTGTGAGTTATTCGTCCCAAATGTCTGGGTTATTCGTGCCATCTGTCTGGGTTATTTGTACCATCTGTGAGTTATTCGTCCCAAGTGTCTGGGTTATTCGTGCCATCTGTCTGGGTTATTTGTACCATCTGTGAGTTATTCGTCCCAAGTGTCTGGGTTATTCGTGCCATCTGTCTGGGTTATTTGTACCATCTGTGAGTTATTCGTCCCAAGTGTCTGGGTTATTCCAAAGACTATAAACTACTAAGATATGACACTCCCTATACAGCCTATAGTATCCAGCTGATTGCAGCGCCCCTGGTGGAAGAGTTGCAAACTGAGAAAAACAGCTGTCAAAACACTTTACAGTCTCGGTGTTAAGCTCGATATTTCAATAGATTTTAGGGGATTTCAAGTAATTTATTTCAACAGGAGCTGAACAATTGAAGTAAGAAGGATAAAAAATGCCATTTTATTAGCACAGCCAGCTTTTATTTGACAAATCTGATCAGATAGCGATCACCCGCTCCCCACATTCCCGTCAAAGATCACCATAGAAAAAGGTAAATACTGCTCTCACATTTACACATGAATAAGCTATAAGACTTTTCTGTTTCTTTTATCACCCTAGGATCTAACTGAAGAAAACTTTGCCATTTTCAAAGCGAAATGAATTCGCATCTTCATAAACAATCTTTACAGCGCTTTTTATCTTTTTAACACACGCGGTATTTGCACATTCAATTTCATTTTTTCCACATCTCTGGCATTGCAAACTTGTCAAGTTTTGTCAAGTTTTGCCATGTACTGCACCATTGGAAAAACGGTGACGAAAACAGATTCCAGATCTTTCACAAAAATAACCCAATTCTTTCGGATGGCATTAATAAATATTGGCTAAGTTCATTCATGCAAGAATTAATTTTGGCCGCTGCAGAATTGGTCTGTTTTGGTTTTTTTCGCTCTCTAAAACTTTTTTTTAATTTTTGTTTACTGGGCATATCAGGTGTAGCTGATGGCCAGGTGAAGGCGTTGAAACCAAGCTATCCTTTTTTTCATCACACTTTCTTGCGGTGAGGATGGACCCACAGAAAAAGATGCTTTTGGAGTTTTTAATTCCTTCTTTTTTACTTCGAATTTTTGGTGCGGGGCGCGATATTGTAATTTGGGGAGAGGGATTTCGAACATGAAACATTGTTGGAACAACATTCGATATTAATCTCATTCTATGTTTGTCCGGTGGAAATCGAAAGAAGGAAAGATTGCAGTTGTAGTAGTCATTATCGCATCCAATTGCTGCACAAGGTCGCCCTCTTGTTGTAGTAGCCATACTCTTATTCTTTACTAATCATTATCCAGGCGACAAAATGTTTTTATAAACTTTAAGACCGAAAAAGTAATGAAAAGTTAAAAAACACCTGCACTTTCCAGGTAGACTCAATGTATTGACAGCTTAATTTGCAACTCTTATACCAGGCGGCGCCACTGCTGTCTGGATACGCGAAAGTGGCTGAGTGTCATATCTTAGTAGTAAACAGTCTTTGGTTATTCGTGCCATCTGTCTGGGTTATTTGTACCATCTGTGAGTTATTCGTCCCATGTGTCTGGGTTATTCGTCCCATCTGTCTGGGTTATTCGTCCCATGTGTCATCTGCTGAGTTATTCGTCCCATGTGTCTGGGTTATTTGTACCATCTGTCATGATTATTCGTCCCGTGTGTCTGGGTTATCTGTCCCATCTGTGAGTTATTCGTCCCATGTGTCTGGGTTATTCGCCCCATCTGTGTTGATTATTCGTCCCACTGCCTTTTCGTATTCAATCGCTCTTCTTATTTCGATAAATGCTTGGGGAAGATCGACAGCGGGTGGGTCTCATTTTATACCTTTTCTATAAAGTTGCCGATATTTTCTCGTCTTAGTTTTATCGGAGTTTTGTTTGGGGTTGTGCATAACACTTCTGCACTTCAAAAAACCTGTTATCTGTGTTATGCCCTGTTTTTTTACTGATTTTTGCAACACACCCCTTTTGCCTTCAAATTTGCTATTTTTTTCAACGATTCTGTAATTTGTCTTTAAAAAACAGAATCAATAAGCCACCCCAACTTCCACATTGAAAAATAAAACGGTATCATTTTTTAACAAATATTTTTACACGATATGGCGTCAAAGAATTTCAAGGCATCAGATGGAATTTAACAGCCTTCAGTACCTTGATCCCTGGTGCTAATACAGACATAGACATAAAAAGGTTGTGCAATTTTTTTTTAAGATTACACCGCTGGGTACTGCGACTATACGATTCACAACTTCAGGTCCCTACTTTTATGTCTTATAAACCTCAATTGTGCACAAGGACATGATATCTCTGTGTTACACATACACCAGAACCCCGGGATACGACCATCCAGCAAATAAGACCATCCAGCAAATAAGACCACCCCGCAAATACGACCACCCCGCAAATAAAACTACCTCACAAAATCGATCACTCCGGAAATACGACCATCCCGCAAATAAGACCATCCCGCAAATAAGACCACCGCGTAAATACGATCACTTTTCGGCAGAACCGAATTTCATGAATTCTTTCTATTATAACGGAACCCCACAAATACGACCAAAGACCACATTTCTCAGTCCCAAACGCACTTTTAACCCTGCAAATTAGACCATTTTTTGCTTCCCGTTTTGGGGTTGACTTGAGATGTGCGCAAACAAGACACATGCGTGCCAGTTAGGGGGATTAGGCAATTCTCAAAGCAAACATCAAATAGAATGGGGTACGTTAAAGGGAAACAAAAAGACATTTGATAGCACTTTCTGCACGTGAATCGCTTTTTGATTACGGAGATGTCAAGTGATAATGCCATGATAATACTAAATTTGAATTGCGCTTGTAACTCCTGCGTTTTATCGCATCTTTGGGTTTCAAGTCTGGCTTTGGATTAGAACTATAATTGCAATAGGTCGATTAAAGCACTAATTGCATCGACATCTCTGCATTTTGATCCTTGCAGTAATTACAGTGGATCGTTTCATATTTCAATTGCATCAATATACGTTAACGTCTCAACCTTGAGCTCAACTCCGGTTCTCAATTGGTCACTGATTCTGTATATAAACCGCTAAATTTTTACTCGCACCATAAAATGCAAAATAAAAAAATAATTGCTTCTGTAAGACGTAAACGAAAAGATCTTTTACTTCAGGATAAAATGGAGTTGATTTCTTTAAGTAAAGGACAAATGTTTTTTGTTATTTCTTATTCACCGAAATTCAAGAGTTCATCATGATCCAATAAAATCACAATATAGGGCACGTTGCTTAGAACCCCGCAAATAAGACCACCCCAGAAATACGACCAGTTTGGTCCAGTATTGCAGGTGGCCATATTTCCAGGGTTCTGGTGTACTTACTTATTTACGTATTAACTATTCCACTGGCTGCATTTCCATGAAACAAAATAGCAGTTAAAATGGAATTGAAATACCTGAAATTCCCCGTGGGTGTGGTTAGAGCACTCACGTTTCTATCGGCTGCCATGTGTGTCCTTGACTTGTTAAAATGTCTAAACGGGCTGTGCTAATTTTGAAAAAAAAAAATACTCCCTTTTTAACCAAATTCAGAATGCGTTTCTGAAAAAAATACCAGTTTTTGTGGGAAGCGCTGAGTACTAAAAATTACACCCCACCTCCCTCTTAACGAAACTGGAGAGTCCATTGTGGGGCGAAGTCTGTGCGGCGAAGCGTTCAGTTACCGACCAAAGGAGGGGCAGCTTTTAATTGGATATGCCAAACCCACTAAAAGGGCATTCCTTGAGTCCCCATTCCCTTCCACCCTTTGAACAACTTATCACGACCTCTGTACGATATCAGCGCCAGTTTTTACTCAGACAGTCGACGATTTGATGCTCGAGACAATGAGAAAATGCTCCCACTGCTCCGAGGTTCCCACTGCCCTGCGGCTCGCACAACCCTGAGGCTCCCACTGCTCTGAGGCTCCCACTGCCCCGAGGCTCGCACAACCCTGAGGCTCCCACTGCCCTGGGGCTCCCACTGCCCTGAGGCTTCCACTACCCTGCGGCTCCCACTGCCCTGAGGCTCGCACAACCCTGAGGCTTCCACAGCCCTTGGGCTCACACTGTCAAAATTAATGTCCACTGCGGCTTTCGATCATCCCTTAAAAATGTTTTGTGTGCGCCGTAAGAGTATGACTTCCAAAGACGTAAAGTGCTAAAACTCACGTAATGTGCCAGCAGTAACGTAATTTTCCAACACTGGCACCGATAACATGTCTTGGTGATTCATGCGCCAGGAAGGGTGCGAGGCAGGTTAACGACAGCCCTGAAATTCATTATCATAATGTCCTGATTTAAGCTTCTGTTGAGAAAGCGTCGTCCGCAGACTTATATGGAGACGGCGTAACCGTGACATGTGCCATGACAGGTGCCAAGCCATGACAGCTACCAAGCCATGACAGGTGTTAAGCCATGACAGGTGCCAAGCCATTACAGGTGCCAAGCTGTAACAGATGTTAAGTCATGACAGGTACCAAGCCATGACCGGTACCAAGTCATGACAGGTGCCAAGCCATTACAGGTGCCAAGCTGTAACAGATGTCAAGTCATGACAGGTACCAAGCCATGACCGGTGCCAAGCCATGACAGGTGCCAAGCCATAGCAGGTGCCAAGCCATGACAGGGGCCAAGCCATGACAAATGCCAAGCCATGACAAATGCCAAGCCCTGACAGATGCAATGGCACACCCTTGGTAACATCCCGCAGTCAGTTTAAGAGTACTTCCTGTATACCTTTCCCGTATTTCCTTGGACCACAATTAATTTTACACAGACTTAATTTCTGGGAAGGTCCCAAACCTGGGAAGATCACAAATCTGGGAAGATTCCACCGAGAATGGTCAATGATGGTCCGTGGGAATACCCTGGAAGATGGGGTGGTTCCGTTGTTATAAAACAGCTGACCTCTGATGAGATCTATCTGGTACGTGTAAACACAGAGTTGATGGATATTGCAAAAAGTAGTTCGGCTATTTCACGAGTATTATTTTTGCGCAATCCGTAGTGGGTCTGCGGAGTAAAATGGTGTTATACACAACAGATCGAAACGCCGAAGAGGTTGGCTGTTGAACAAAACCGGGGGTGGCACTAAACAATTGGAAGGGTCGGATCGCAGTGGGAAAGCCTTTGTTCAGGAGATGGTAACGCTTTACCATGCCCCACTCACCCCATACATGCCATGGATAACGTATTTACTGTGAAAAAACATCCGAAATCGGGACAAAGATCACCAACAGCAACCAGCAGATTTCCATTTATGCTGAATACCCTGCAACAGTTATCATGAAGAAATATGATGATAAAAGCAGTCGGTAATTCCCATAACAAATTATATCAGAACAATTCTATCTACACAAAAGTTTTTGTATGCATATGTTGAGTCTATATAAGGTTCCCGGAGCGGGTTTGTACAGCGTATCCCCTCCCTCTCCCGTACTCGCAGGTGCTAACTAAGTGCTCGTTTCCTCCTCTTTCCGCTTCAACAGCTGGTATGGGCTTCGCTCTTTTTCAGCACTCATCCCACCCGCGCCCTCCCTCCCCTCCGGGTATGGGTTAAACATTCCTGCTACACGCCATCATTTGCTACACTATGCCTTTAGTCTTTCACACAGACACACAGACACATGTAAACATAGTAGGGGGAAGTGGTCCTATCCACAATGTGTGTTTGCCATGGTCTGAACCACCCCTCCCTCCCGCTACGTGATCGATGGCGTCAGAGATGGGATGGGGAAAAACTGGAAGTGACGTCATGAGGTGACGTCATGAAGTGACGTCATGATGCACGCGCGCCCCTCCACTTCATAGATTTGAAGGGGGTCTGGATTAGTATTCAGAACAGACAGTCTGTTTTGGATACGGAAATGACACCATCTGTTTTGACCGGAAGTGACGTCATAAAGTGACGTAATCTGTTTTTTGTTTTTTTTTTGGTGCTGTATGTTCTGGATACGTATCCAGAACATACAGCCTGTTTTGAAAAGGAAAAGGTTTGTATAAAGGATAGAAAAAAACGTTGATGTTGCGTTGTTGTTGCGTTGTTATTGTTACGCTGCTGTTATGTTGTTGCGTTGTTGTTGTCGCGTTGTTGTTACCGTTGTTGCCATATATATATCGACACTCAAAGACTTTTTATCATTTGAGAACTGGATGTGGAACCGAAAGGATGTATCAATGCAACAGTTGTTCGAAATCTTACCATTGACCACAAAATCTTAAAAGACACTTAATGTATGCGCACACTTCAGAAGGACAATTGGAGATAGATATGGAGAACCCTATAAAAACGCCTATCACGAACACTTTATAGATGAGTCTTCTGTGGGAAGTCAAAGCGTCAACATCACTGAAAAGAATGCACATGCTTGTACAGAATGTGGTGCGTTATACAACAGTCAAGTAGCTTTATTTAAACATATGGAACATTGTGGCGAGAGTGGTGATGACAGCAGTTCTGACAGTGAGTCAGAAACAGATATAGTATGATATGGTCCAAGAAGTATATGATGACCATGATGGCCAATTTAAAGAAAAAAGATTTCAGAATATGAAGAGCAAGGGCTTGAAGATGCACGTGAAATAGCAAGTGATGACTTTCGATCCATTTATAGGCGTCGACTGTAACAACTGTTTATGATTCAAATATACCCAACGTCTCGAACAAAGCGAACATTATCAAACCATTTTAGAAGACTTTAATTACTTTATTGATGAAAAATATTACAGTATTCAAAGGCAATAAAGGCGGTTATAAGAAGAAACGATGCATTCTTTGAAGAGCCCCTAGATGCAGTGGAGAATGAAGAAAACAGCGATGAAGAAAGTGATGTGGATGAGGACAGTCAGGTGGAAAAGATTGAAACAGATGAAGAACAATAGACTGATTTGACTAAACCTTATAATAAAGACTTTGTAAGTCAATAAATGTTGCAATATTGTTATTGGTTTAAGCGCTGTGTATTTAAGTGTATTAGTAAAACCATTCAATATATGTCTTAATTGCTTTATGATGTGTAAACACAGTTTCAACGTTCTGCACATATTCACCGTTCAGTTTATCCTCCATTAAAGACAAAGTCCTGCTGAACAGTTTGGTAAAAATGGTTAAAATCGACCGAATAGTTTTAAAGTTATGCTTGTTTGAAATTTTTTAGTCAATACTATAATCGAAAAAAGTCAGATAACATCTTTGATAACGTTTCAGGGGCGGGGAGGGGGTGGATAATGATAGGGAATAGGTTTGAAGGGAGTGGATATCATTAATAAAAACATTAATCTCTTACTGAATACTTTGCTGAAAACATGGTTAAAACCGACCCAATAGTTTTAAAGTTATGTTTGTTTGAAATTTCCAGTAAATACCATCATCAAAGAAAACTTTAAGTCATATACTTTGCTGAAAACGTGGTTAAAATAATTATTGATTCAATAGTTTTGAGTTATGTGTGTTGAATATCTCTTACCATCTATGACATCATCGATTACGTGGGGGTGGACGATAATACCAGGTTTGAGGGAGGTTGGACTATAATATCAGGTTTGAGGGAGGATAGGGGTCGTATGACAATAACAAGTTTGAGAAACTGTACACTTACTCACTCTATAATTAATAATTGTCGCAATTGCATTTTACATGCCTTTTATATTTTACTGAATGCAGAAATTTGTCCTTTTATCTTGTAATTGCACTTTTCAATTATGTTGCTTTGCCTTTCCTGTACTTAGTTGCAATTACACAACCAGTAACTGGAGTGTTTGATTATTATAATTGCAATCCTAGAGCAGTGTTGTTCATCCGGAGTGCAATGCAAGGCTAAGGAAATCAAGGTAACACCCGAACAGATCATTTCGCATTTTGCATTTTTGATTTTAAGGTGTTTTACAAATAAAGAAATGACAGATACCTGGTTGTTTTATTTTTGGTTTTGGCATTTAGAGTAAAATAAAAATATAAATTAAGTGGGGGGAGGGTAGTCCACGGGGGGGGGGGGGAGAAATCGTCATATGGGGGAATTGTTCGGGGGAATTGTCGGAGGGGGGGTTGTCTGGAGGGAATTGTCCTAGACCCCCAGGTTTGATTGGGGAGCTGTTTGAGTTGATTAAAAGAGAACAAAAGTCTTTTGTAGATGATTAATATCTGGATAATATGTGGTTAAAAGGAGTTCAAAGACCCCTTGATATAATAAATAAAAAGACCACCAAAACTGTTTCACAGATTGTCTGATTGTACTTGCCATATTGTGTAATGAAGCCTTGTAATTTT